>JAQBSW010000349.1:0-218150 GCA_029291075.1 Eudiplozoon nipponicum
TCTTATACACAAGTAATAATCAATTCACAGTTAAACAAAACGGCCCGTGCTCTAGACGGCAACAAAACGATATATTGTCAACTCAATTGAATGTCTTATACACAAGTAATTATCAGGAACACAAACGTCTGAATCGTGATGAATACATGTAAATAATTGAAAATATATGATGATATAAATCTAGATTGATTAGCAATTTAGTTTAAAGTCACTGGTAAATATTGTCACTGATAATTGATGGATAAAAATCGTGTAAAAGCCGTCATAAAAAGCATCACAAATAATAATTCCACTGTTTGCTAGGTTTTGAATGATAAAATACAAAAATCCATTGAACTATAGAATTTGTGAATGTGATTGAGGAACATCTGATGTCCTGATTAGTGGAATCATAACTGAACTGTTTGTAGTTGTATAAAAACTATTTAAAGCCAGTAAAATAAGTAAATCCAATGTTTGAACTCAGAGACATATAAATCCACCGCATGTTACCTGCATATTGCGCGCGGGTGTGTATATTTATTAAACAAAACCCTATTAATTACAATTAAAATTGCAGTTCAAGAAATCTCAAATAAAACTGCTTGAAACTAACAGAGATTTTTTCTAAAATCACAGTTAAGAGAAATATTGTGTAAAAACAGTTAGACTATTTGTCAAAATTGAACATCGTTGGGTTGTAACGTGGAGTCGCGTGTTACAAAAGTTCCATCGATAAAAGTAAAATAACAATTTATTAGTAAATTTAAACCATCGCAGCTGGTTGAAACGAATATTATTAAAAAATAAAAATATTTATTTAAATTCGAGAACATTCTTTCTTTAAATCCTTTCGTGTATTTATATATTTTTGAAATGTAATTGCTTTCAGTTTTTTTTATATTTTGGCCTTACTTGCGTGAGCTTTTTTGCCAGTGTGTCGTAGCCATCTTTGTTTTGACTTATTAACTGTAATGTCCTGATTAAACAATTCAACATTTAGAATTTTGATCTTATACACAAAATTGTTTTTCTAAAACTACGTTATTTCTTCATTCGATCATATTGAGATCGGTTAGGAACAGGTAATTTTACCGCACTGTTATCATGCCAATTCTCATTTTATCTCAAACGGCTTTGGTGTAGTGTTGCGAAAAACTACTTAATCTTAGGGTCTACTACTTAGTTAAATAAATAAATTTGTCTTTAGCATGGGGAAAACAACAGGCATCACTAGAGAAGTTGCAGTTTTCAGTCTGATAGACATGGAGGAATTCGCTAACTCATTAAACCCTAGCTTATATCTTGATCAGTTTAGACCAGCCGCATACAAACAGACCCAGATTGTTACGAGTTTGACATATCTGCCGATGTAATATGATTAAAGATAAAGGCCTTCTACAAAATATGGTGTCTGCACCAGTTAATATGTTACCAGTCTGCCATTGTAAATATTTGAAAAAATATGTGTAGAAAAAGCCACCATTGAGGCCGAGAACGCTAAAATTTTCCTACGTAAGTCTGAAGTGAATACAATAGAAAGTCTTTGCAGAATTGCACGAATGTAGCAGTCAGCAAAATGACGGAAGCTGACTTTGAGCCGCAGAAGTGAATAGAAAATAATAAATATTTGTATTTAGTTTTAGTAAATTTGCGCGACTTATAAGGTCAAGGTCCTACAAATAATTGATTTAAAACAAAGCATTTGTGATAAGATAAATGAAATGGTTTCCGATGGATTGGAAAACTTAGTAAGAATATTGTTTGCTCAAATAAACACATTTTCTGCAAATTTAGAGGTAATTAATTCACGGCTCGACGTCACACTTATAATAAATTCGGAGGGAATCTGCATAAGTGACCCAACCAATAAAGATAAAGTCAACAATGGCGACCGCGCCAGGTTTTAAAGTTATGCTTGCACACTTGGATTTTGAAAAGCCACAGTTGTGGATCGAAAAATTTGAGCCTCTGTTCGAGCGCAGGTATTTTCAACAAATTGTGCTGGTACTTCACCAGATTTCATATTCATATTGCATTGTTCTTGATTCTCAGTTGTCTTGGTTTTAATCTTTACTTCTTTACCATATTTATTCGACTCTTCATTTTTCTCACCAATTTCTGAGTCACATCTCGCCTCAACTTCTGGGTACTTCGGTGAATACTGCTCCTCAGTCTCCTCCTCCGTCCAAATAAACTGTGGTATACAGCGATCCAGTGTTACACATTCTACAGTGCCATTTACTTCTATGAATGCATTTTTATCAGTCATTCGATTGACTTTGAATGGCCCCGTATAAAATGGAGTCAGAAAATTTTGTCTGTTTTCGTTGGTTATATATACGTATGATGCCAGCTTTAAATCTGAAGATACATAGCATTTAGACTTTGGACTTCTAGTTTTTGTTGGAGCTAAACGACTCATTTTATCTCTCAATGCTCCAACAAACCAATCTACTGAACTAGAGGCCCAATCGAGACAACTTGGAGCTTCTAATAGAATATCTCCAGGTAACCTCAGTGGCTGTCCATAAACAAGTTCTGCTATGGATGTTCCTAACTGAACTCTGTATCTGTTTTGCATTGCCAACAAAACTATGGGCAAACCATGTATCCAACTGGATCCACCGGTGCAGCGTAATGCAGCCTTCAGCTCCCTGTGCAGTCTCTCAACCATCCCATTGGCTCTGGGATTATAAGCACATGTATGTCTTACTTCTATCCCCATTTTATTCAATGATCTGATAAACACTTCAGACATAAACTGACTACCACGATCAGTAGTTACCCTTACCGGTACGCCATATCGCGACACCCAATTATGCAAGAACATAAGTAAGACCCCTTGAGCTGTCATATCCTTCAGGATTGCTACCTCAAACTGACGACTGAACCGATCGACCATCGTGAGTAAATACTTTGGCAGGAAATCTCAGGCATTTCTACTATATCAATATGAGCATGCATGAAACAACCCGCTGGTATACCAATCGTTTTAATTTCAGTTTTGGTATGGCGCCAAACTTTACAAGTTTGACACCGGGCACATGTCCTTACCCAGGCTCTTATGTCTTTCGACATCTTAGGCCATACATATCTATCAGTGACCATCCTGATAGTTGCCTTAATGGAAGGATGACTGAATTCGTGTAGCTGCTGAATTACCTTATACCTTAACTCTAGTGGTACATAAGGTCTAGGTTGGCTCCTGGAGATTTCACATAATAACCACTTATCTCCAATCTTCCTGCGTGTATATACAAGATTCTTTTCCAACACAGCCACTAAAGGATCAGAACCTTGTGCTTCCATCAATTGCTGGACAAAATCATTAGAAGATACAATAGAGCATACGAGTGACTCTGAACGAATCATATCTTCATCTGATACGTCTGGTCTACTGAGAGTGTCTGCCACCACATTATCTTTTCCTGAGATATGACTTATGGTAAAATCAAATTCTGCGAGTCGGGTTATTTGTGAATTCACCCGCCGAGAATAATTTAGTCTGTTTGCTTTCCCAAGGATACTCAACAACGGTTTATGATCAGTTAATATCATAAACTGATGTCCATCTAGGTAGTGCTCAAAATGCAACACTGCAGAATAAACTGCTAGTAACTCCTTTCCAAGCGTATCATATCGCTTCTCGCGATCTTGGAGTTTCCGACTATAGAATCCAATCGGCTTGACTATACCATTTTCTCGTTGATGTAACACTGCTCCTATGGCTACATCAGAAGCATCTGTGACCAGCTCAAACGGCTTAGTCCAATCCACAGGTGCTAATGTGGTTATTTGGCTTAACAGATCTTTGGCCATCTGGAATTTTCCTTGTCGTCTTGGCTAAAATTAATAGGCCAGGACTTCTTGATTGTGCTTCGTTCGCGAACTAAATGTCGAGTTAGCGACCCCAAAATTCCAGCTAAACCTGGTATGAACCGACGATAGTAGCTAATCATGCCCAAAAATTTCGCAACTGGCGTACAGTTCTAGGTTCTGGCACATCCTTGATTGCTTGTACCTTGTCTTCCAAGGGCTTGATTCCATCCTTGGAAATGATGTGTCCAAGATATTTTACGGTAGAGCAACCAATCCTACTCTTTTCTGGTTTCACTACCAATCCATAATGTTCCAGCTTAGACAAAACGATGTCCAAATGCTCCGGTGTTCCTCCCTAGATTGACTATATATAATGATGTCATCTATATACACTCTAGCAAATGAACAGTCTTGAAGAACTTCCTCTGTCAGACGCTGGAATGTCTGACTTGCATTCTTCAACCCAAAAGGCATACATAAGAATTCATGCGATCCTCCTCCAGGGAATCGCACTGCTGTGAGTGGTATAGATTCTGCCTCCATAAGTACTTGATAGTACGCCTTCTGCAGATCTAACGTTGTATATACCTCATACCCCATTATATCCCTGAGCAAAGTACTCTGGTTCGGTAGAGGATACGAATCGCCTTTCGTTACCGAATTCAATAGACGATAGTTACCACAAACCCTCCATTGACCTGGTTCAGGTTTGGGAACAACCACTATTGGAGATGCAAAGTTGGAATTTGAACGCCTACAAATTCCTTCTTCTCTCAACCGCTTAAATTCTTCAATAGCAACCTGCTGCTTGTGTTGTGCTAACGGTTGAGACTTGGGCGAACAAGGTAGTGGCTCCACCAACTCGATTTGGTGTTCAATGCCTGTCTTTAAACCCTTGCGTTTAGCATTGAATGGCAGAAACACGGCCAGGTGTTTCTCGATGACATCCGCCAAGTCATCGGCGACGACGGGTCTGGGTAGTCTCACTGACCTAACTACTGAGGTCCCAGTCTCAGCATAAGTCACTATCCCAGTGCTTTGTCCAATGGTCCTAGATTTGGGATCTAAAGCGAGATTAAAATGGATCAAAAAGTCCATCCCAATGATGTTATCCTTTATATCAGCGACCAGAAAATTCCACGTAAATGGAGATTTCTGCCCCAATGTCACTGACAATTTTTTAACTCCCTTAACCTCAATTGGACTTCCATTAGCAGCCCATAGTTGGTAATCGAATGTGGGGCTATCAATTTCCACCACATCAGATCGAACTATGCTCACCTCTGCACCCGTGTCTATTAAGAAATTTAAGCCGCTAAGTTCATCAGTTATAACGAACTTATTGTTGCTATAACCAGCAACCTCTTTAAGATTACCTGCCAGCCGAAATCTAACAGATTTACGGACTGTATTACCGCGCGTCTCTTCCATCGAAGCTTCCGAACCTAACTTCGATGATTTTAGTATGCCACGAATATGCATACCTTGGAGCCTTGCATGCGCAACCCCCCCCCTACGGCTCCTATTAGCGGGGGCTTCATTAGTTTTCCGGCAGCTTCGACCAGGCTACAGGAAGACTACTTCCTTTCCATCGGGGACCACCCAACTTTGGAAACGTGCATCCCCCCTCCTGACATTTTCCAAACTCGGCGTATTTGCGATGCGATATGCACCACTCGCGTAGTCCTTTTACACTCTCACGCGATTCGCCTCTCCAATGCTTGGAATTTGAATGTTGACTCCGAGAATTTACCCTACTTCTGTTGGAAGTTTCCTTATTGCTTTTTATCCAACCCACATCCCTGCGGAGGGTACTTAATTCATTCTCAATGGTCAGGAGTCTCTCTGAGAGATGTCTGAGTTGCTGCTCTAGGCGTGAATCTGCGGTTACTGCATACACCTTAGGTTCCATCTGACGATACACTTTGTCCAACCCTTTGAGCTTCTTGGGCCACTCTAGTTCCAATGTATCATATACATCCAAGGTGGCTCTTAGTCTAGCAGGCAATTCTGCTACAAATATACTATTTATAACTTCCTCAGATATATCAAGCCCGATGGATTTTCAAATTATTCTGTCATAAAATTCAGATGGAAGTAGATTTCCCATCTTTTCCTGACGTAATAAGTCAGTAATCCGTTCAATCCTCTCGGGTTGATATCGTCCATGGAGTTCTTCTACTAGAAGCTCAAATGCATTTTCTGGTTCGTTCTCAGTAACAAATTTCCTGAGTCTAAACAGATTCTTTTTTAATGGCTCAGGTAAGCACCACCAGGCCGAGGCAAACCTTTCTATAGGGTCGGTCATCCGTTTTAGTTTAAAATAAAATTTTGCTTCTTCGACCCATTCAGAATGGTTGTCTGGTCTGTACATATTAAGCTTGACATTGCTATCCATAGAATTGTGGCAATAGCGATCATCTACATCATATCTTTCCGCATAAAGGATCCTGGCGCGGTCGCCATTTTTTGTAGAGGCCCTTAGGTCACTGCCATAATGGGGTCTCTTGGATGCCAGGCCCGGAAAATCCATATATGTGGAATGATCATCTATCTTGGAACACTTAAGTTCCTCTGAACTATCTCTTAAGCTACAATCCTTAAGTCCGCTAGCCAACGGCTTTCTATCCTCAGTATTTAATAAACCAGACATGATATTATTAAATTACTTGTAATTTATATATTATATTAATTAAGTAAGCTTACCCGGATACGCTGATGTCCACAAATTTACTGAACTGGAAAGAATAAGACCTTGAAACAAATATTCACTTAAATTACCCAAAGCAAACTTGTGGTTCTTTTCGCTGATAATTAAAAACAACAAAATGACGAGAAGATTACAAATTTTTATTCACAAAGTAATCTGTGATAGAACCACGCAGTGTCCCGCTAATGCAATTCAGAAACTCAGATAAAAAACTCTCTCATTTCCCTCCACAAGTCAAGTCCAAAACTTCGACAATATGAACAAAAGAACTTTCAAAAAATTTTACAATATTTTTCAAAAATTACAATATTGTTTTACGAAACCAGCGATAACATAACGAGAACCTACGCTGGTTATACGTCTCTCCGGCTTCCGTCGCCCAAGCAGTTAAAGACATTAAATCTAAACACCAATTTGATCAATACGGTGTTTCAGTCAGCATGATTGCGCTGCTTGGCTGAAACGTCTTCTCTCTAATTGCAGATGTTATTAATCATTGTGTCGAAACCATCTATCTTCCCTCGGACTGGCTTTGCTCGACGATCTCTCCCATCCCCAAAAACGGCTCTTCCTCGATCTCATCATTTAAAGATCTCCGCCCCATTACTATCGTACCTTCTTTCACCAAAATCTTCGACAGGATCCTATACAACCTAATCTACCCTTTCATTAAGTCTCATGAAAACTTCTACCTCCTTGATGATCAACATGGATTCTTGAACGGCCGCTCATCTTCCACCAACTTAGTTAGTATTCTCGATCATTGCTACTCTTCTTTCTCTACAGGGCTTCAGTGCACTCTCCTCTTCCTAGATATATCCAAGGCTTTTGACTCGCTGTCATTTTCAGCAATTGAATCTGCCTTAATGAGAAGCGGTATATGCGGCAATGTTCTCAATCTTATCAGCTATTATCTTCGGAATCGATATGCAAGAGTAAAAGTTGGCAGTAGTCTCTCGAGGCCAACCCATGTCCGATCCGGTGTTCCCCAGGGCTCTGTACTTGGTCCCATTCTCTTCAACCTTACACTCGCACACATACAGGTTGAAGACACTCTTTTCAAGCTGTTCAAATATGCGGATGATATGGTCATCGTATTCAGCAACCCCACACCTTCCAACCCTTCCTCATCCCTTATATCGGAGCTCCTATCCTCGCTCCACTTGCAGCTCAGCGGAATCGGGCTCAAACTAAATCCCACCAAAACTCGCTTAATGAGACTCTCGTCTGACCCATTCTGCTCTATCCCGGCTGCCAACTACCCCCTCGACATAGAAATAATAGATTCGGCCAAACATCTCGGCATTCAATTCTCAAAATCCCTAGACTTCTCCCCACACCTTACACACACTACTTCCAAACTCTTCAAATGGGCCCGTCTGATCTGTTTTAAGACTAACAATCCCACTCTCCAACTCACATTATTCAAGGTCTACGTTCTGCCCCTCATTTCCTACGCCAGCGAATTCTACTGTCCTCTCACCCACGCCTCCTCGTACACCATTGAACAGGTATCCTCCAGATTTCTTAAGCGAGTCTTCCCGAACTGCCAAAACTACAGGGAACGCCTACTTCTAGCTAACCTTCTTCCGCTTTGGTTCACACGTCACCTTCGAGTCATTTCTTTTATCCATAAGATCTCAACTTCCTTACCACTCTCCAACTTTGCCCACCCAAGTCACCACTACGCCACACGTTCTAGTAACTCTTCTATCCAAGCCAACCATACCCCCACCATATTTAAAAAAGTCTATCTCTTCTCCAAAGCCACCAATGTTTTCAACGCTCTTCCCACAGATATAAAGCTCCTATCCCAGCACGAATTCAAAAAGGCAGCACATCAGTACTTCTTCAACAAACTTCTCTGCGACACCACCGATTGGAAACGAAACTGGTTCCTTCTCAATCCATAACATTCACCTCTCCCCAGGCTATTCTCTTTAATCTCTCTAATCTTCCACTTTACCTCCTTGGTCTTCATCCTTTCTTCTTGACTCACTGATTCCTCTTTTCAACCCATTCATAACCCCATCTTATCCACGTAGTGGATACCTTACTAAGTTTTCTTCATCCAATTCTTTTCTTTCTTGTTTCAGCGGAGGACCGATAACCCAACAGGACATCGACCTTCCCTGGCCTTCCTTCAATCACAACCTCGTTCTACGGATACCTGCGACACGTACAAGAAGCTGGTTTTCAATCCGGCTGATTCCATCCACGTCCATGCTATGCTCCATCAACTCAATCTCCACGACAATGGACTCCATCGACCGATGTCTGCCCACGATCAGCCACCTTTATCATCTTTATTATATATATTTTCGAACTCACTTTTACCTAGAAGATCTGACAATTCATGGACTTTCTCCAATTGATCTTGTCTAGTCAAATGGAATTTTGTTCCTACTTATTTTTTTTCCACCAGATTGAACTATCATTGACGTTTTTATATCTTTTACCTACCAAAAACTCCCCAGTCATCAAATACTTTGCTAGTCACAATTCCACTCACCTCCACATATCCTACCATTGATTTGTTTTTCAATGGTCGGGCCAGTTGGCCTTTGATGCCAAATAAATGCATTATTATTATTATTATTATTATTATTATTGTGTGTGTGTGTGTATTATTATTATTAATATATTGCGTAGATTAAATTAATTTAT
Source organism: Eudiplozoon nipponicum (assembly GCA_029291075.1). NCBI lineage: Eukaryota > Metazoa > Platyhelminthes > Monogenea > Mazocraeidea > Diplozoidae > Eudiplozoon > Eudiplozoon nipponicum. The sequence goes on from JAQBSW010000349.1 coordinate 9,179, forward strand.
TTACGTTGCCAATGAGAAAAGAAAGCAGAAACTTGCCGTTTGTTGGGGAATTTCACCTATTAATTTACTCAGCCCCATAGATGCCAGTTCGCTAGATGTCCTAATATTCACAGTAGAGTCTGAAATGCCTACATTGTTATCTGTGTCAATAAGATTTAAATCCATTGGGTCCTGCCCTAAATGAAATACATCTTCTAATTTAATATCGGCATTCATGATCAAGAATTATGATACTTAAATTAACACTTACTTGAGGCATTTGGAAGGTGAGAGTTGGAAAGCTATATCTTCAGCAATAATCTGCTTTGATGTGTACGTGACCCACAATAATAAATAAATTACCTGTTCCAAGGCTCCTCCTCAGTGTTATATTATATCAGAACACAAGGCAAGTGTCGAAAGATGTTTATTGGATAATGTTGTAATCGTTTATTATGGAGAGAAATGTTAAAAATGCAGCAAACGAAAATCTACAACCAGCTCGGAAGCACGATACTCAAAAACTGAAACTAGCGCACAATTTTAAAAATCAAGTCTTTAAACAAAGAATGTTCTGGAAAATAAAAAGAAAAATTCTTTTTTAAATAAATTTGTTACAATCAGCTATGGTGGTTTAAATTTATCATTCAAGGTCATTTTATATAAGGCGGAGGATTCAAAATCCTCCACATACACCACCTTCTCAAAAAAAGAGAGGAACGACTAATAGTAGATGTAATCATCGTTTTTCGGCTGACGTAGTATTCTTCCAGATCGTTTTGTGCATACTGGCGCCCCTGACGTCGTCATCTCGCCCGATATAACATTCGCTGGTTCTTCAATATCATCTGGCGTTGACAAATAATTTTCAGGGCTAGGTAGGAATGAGTTTTATGACGGTTTTGAAAAGGTAAACGTTGTATGCGGGATGGATTTTTCGTTATTGGTCATTCAACGCATCTTTTAATTCGGTCACACCGTCAATCCAGATAAACTGGGGAATACAGCGATCCAACGTAACACAATCCTCAATGCCATTTATTTCTATGATGACATTCTTATCAGTCATCCTCTTGACCTTGTATGGTCCTTTGTAAAATGGTGTTAGGCAGTTTTTCCTATTCTCATTAGTAATATAAACATGCGATACCGATTTTAAATCAGAGGACACATAGCATTTAGTTTTAGGTTTTCTAGTTTTGGTTGGGGCCAAACGACACATCTTGTCTCTAAGTGCTCCTACAAACCAATCTACATAACTAGAAGCCCAATCAAGACTAATTGGAGTTTCAATTAGAAGATCTCCAGGCAACCTTAATGGTTCTCCATAAACTAATTCTGCAATGGAAGTTCCTAATTGTTCCCTATATCTGTTGCGAATGGCGAGTAGTACTATAGGAAGATCGTGTATCCAGCTTGTTCCACTAGTACACCTTAATGCAGCTTTCAGTTCACGATGTAGCCTTTCTACCATCCCATTTGCTCGTGGGTTATACGCGCTAGTATGAATTATAGTGATTCCCATGATGTTGAGAGATCTTACGAAAAGCTCTGACATAAATTGACTACCACGATCACTAGTGACCTTTTCCGGAACACCATAACGCGATATCCAATTATGTAGAAACGCAAACAAAACTTCTTGCGCTGTCATGTCTTTTAAAATCGCCACTTCAAATTGACGACTAAATCTATTTACCATAGTCAGCAAGTATTTGTTTCCGTTTACTTCAGGCATCTCAACAATGTCTATGTGTACGTGTCTGAACCGTCCATTTGGTATTCAAATATTCTTTATATCGGTCCTGGTATGTCTCCACACCTTACACGTTTGACACTTGCTACAGGCTCTTACCTATACCCGTATATCTTTAGACATGTGTGGCCATACGTATCTGTCGTTGATTAATCGTATGGTGGCTTTAATGGATGGATGACCCATGTTATGTAATACTTGGATAATCTTGGCCCGTAACTCCAATGGCACATATGGTCGTGGTTGACTTCTAGATGTTTCGCATAACAACCACTTGCCACTTATGAGCTTACGCACATATCCTGGTCTTTTGGACAATACCAATGTAAAGGGATCCAGTCCTTGCGCTTCTTCGATTTGACTAACGAAATCGTGCATTGATTCTTCTAAACTTTTCCAAGGACCTTGAAATATCGTATCGACATCAGCTTCATTCGGTCGGCTTAGTGCATCTGCTACCACATTCTCTTTACCAGCAATATGCGACACAGTGAAATCGAACTCTGCTAACCGTGTTATTTGGGAATTTACTCTACGAGAGTAATTAAGCCTAGCTGTTTTACCAAGTATGCTGATCAGTGGCTTATGATCGGTCAATAACTTAAACTTGTGACCATCTAAGTAATGCTCGAAGTGTAACACTGCGACATACACGGCTAGAAGCTCTTTGCCAAACGTATCATAACGTTTTTCTAGATCAGTAAGCTTACGGCTATAAAACCCAATCGGTTTTACTACGTCCCGATCTCTTTGCTGTAGCACTGCTTCTAATGCAACATCTGATGCATCAGTGATTAGTTCGAAAGGTTTTTCCCAATCTACAGGTGCTAATGTGGTTACGTCACTTAACATATCCTTAGCCTTTTGGAAATTTTCTCGGTCTTCTTGACTCAAGATGATAGGCCAAGACTTCTTGATCGTGCTCTTTTCAGAAGTGAGATGGCTTGTTAACGATCCAAGAATTCCGGCTAGACCTGGAATGAATCGACGATAATAGCTGATCATGCCCAAGAAACTTCGCAACTGGCGTACAGTTCTGGGTTCAGTTACGTCCTTAATGGCTTGGACCTTATCTTCCAAAGGCTTAATTCCGTCTTTGGAAAGTATATGACCAAGGTATTTAACTGAAGAGCGACCAATATTACTCTTATTAGGTTTGACCACTAATCCATATTGTTCCAGCCTGGTCAAAACCGTTTCCAAATGCGTGCGATGTTCGTCTCGTGAACGACTAAAAGTTATTATGTCATCTATATATACTCTCGCAAATGGACAATTCTGAAGGATTTCTTCAGCCAAACGCTGGAATGTCTGACTAGCGTTTTTCAAACCAAAAGGCATTCGAAGAAATTCATGCGATCCCCCTCCTGGAAATCTGACTGCAGTGAGTGGTATCAAACTTTCTTCCATTGGTACCTGATAGTACGCTTTCTGGAGATCTAAAGTTGAATAAACCTCATATCCCATTATATGTCGGAGCAAAGTACTCTGGTTAGGGAGAGGATAAGAATCACCCTTTGTCACTGAGTTTAATAGACGATAATTCCACAAACCCTCCATTGACCCGGTTCAGGTTTGGGAACTACCACTATTGGGGAAGCAAAATTGGAATTTGACCTTCTACAAATCCCCTCTTTGCGCAATTGATAAAATTCTGACACAGCTACTTGTTGCTTGTGTTTTGCCAATGGTTGAGCCTTTGGTGAACAAGGTAACGGAGCTACCAATTCTATCTGGTGTTCTTCTCCTATTTTCAAACCTATTCTTTTGGCACTAAAAGGTTGAAACACTGCTAGGTGCTTCTCGATTATATAAGCAAAGTCATGTGCGACTGTTGGACGAGGTAAGAGGACTGTTCTAACTGCCGACACGTTAGACTCATTATTTATTGATATCCCTACCGCTTCTGCGAATGTCCTTGCCTTGGGGTCTAATGCCAGCTTGAAATGTGTCAAGAAATCCATGCCAATGATATGGTCCTTGACATCAGCTACTAGAAAATTCCATAGGAAAGAAGATTTCTGGCCTAATTTTACAGACATTTCTTTCATCCCTTTTACTTCAATTGGACTACCATTCGCGGCCCATAGTTAATAATCAAATGTGGGGCAATCTGCTTCCACCACGTCTGACCTAACTATGCTTACCTCAGCACCCGTGTCTATGAGAAATTCTAATCCAGATAATTCATCCTTAATAATGAACTTGTTGCTGGACACTCCGGCAATGTTTTCAAGATCCCCGCTTAGTGAGAATCGGACTCTCTCGCCTTTTATCTCGGTGCTATTTGTACTAGTCGCCTCTTTTGCTTTGAGTATGCCTTTTAAAGGCATATCTGGGAGCCTTTGCAATGGAACCCCCCCTACGGCTCCTACTAGTGGGGGTTTTCCCTTTTCCCGGTGACGGATTTCTCTCAACCGGTTTTGTGCTTCCTTTCCATTTGGGTCCACCTAATCGCGGGTAATTATAATTTTCATCTTGGCACTTCGCACTGCGCCCATATTCGCCCTGTGCCTTACCCCATCCGCGTGGCCCTTCGAAGCGTTGACGCGAGTGACTCCTTCAGCGTCTAATATCCTGGACCTGACTCTGAAGTTGTGCGACATCACTACGCAAGCTAGCAACTTCCCTACATAAGAAACGCAAACTTTCTTGTGTGGTCAGGTGGTTTTTGGTATCTGCCCTGACTGGCTGCATCGTTACAGAATCTGCCATTACAGCATGTACTTGTGGTTCTTGCTGTTTATACACGCCGTCTAACCCTCTGAGTTTTGTCGGCCAATCTATGTTCATTGGGTCAAACACTTCCATTGTTGTTCTGAGCCTAACTGGTAACTCAGCTGTAAAAATGGAGTTGACTACATCACTAGATATATTCAACCTCGAAGCTTTCGTGCAAAGGCGTTCATAAAATTCGGACGGTAACTGACGTCCCATTTTTTCTAAGCGTAATAATTCGCACATTTGCACTGTTCTTCCAGGCTGATATCTCTGTTGAATTTCTGCCATTAATAACTCAAATGCGTTGTACGGCTTTTCTTTCACAGTTCTGTCTCTGAAATTTTCCAAAGCATTTCGGAAATTCTCAGGCAATGCCATCCATGCTGCAACAAATTTCTCCATAGGGTTCACAATACAATAAGCCTCAAATATCATTTGGGCATCTCCTACCCAACTTGCATGTTTCTCTGACTTATACTGTGGTAGACTAAATATACTTGGACTGGCGTGGTCGCCAAATTTTGTTGAGGCCCCTAACCTATTGGTATTTATAAGCCCCATAGATGCCAGTTCGCTAGATGTCCTAATATTCACAGTAGAGTCTGTTTTGCCTACATTGTTATCTGTGTCAATAAGATTTAAATCCATTAGGTCCTGCCCTAAATGAAATACATCTTCTAATTTAATATCGGCATTCATGATCAAGAATTATGATACTTAAATTGACACTTACTTGAGGCGTTTGGAAGGTGAGAGTTGGAAAGCTATATCTTCAGCAATAATCTGCTTTGATGTGTACGTGACCCACAATAATAAATAAATTACCTGTTCCAAGGCTCCTCCTCAGTGTTATATTATATCAGAACACAAGGCAAGTGTCGAAAGATGTTTATTGGATAATGTTGTAATCGTTTATTATGGAGAGAAATGTTAAAAATGCAGCAAACGAAAATCTACAACCAGCCCGGAAGCACGATACTCAAAAACTGAAAATAGCGCACAATTTTAAAAATCAAGTCTTTAAACAAAGAATGTCCTGGAAAATAAAAAGAAAAAATTCTTTTTAAATAAAGTTGTTACAATCAGCTATGGTGGTTTAAATTTATCATTCAAGGTCATTTATATAGGCGGAGGATTCAACATCACTCACACGTTTAACAATATGGAGTGTGCAAGTAGGCATGGCATGCTATTTAAGCACGGCAATTTACCATGCAAGTCAGTTGTGGCATTTACATTCTACCTGCTTCACGCGTGTGCGTTCTGTCGGCTGTCAATACCTACGCTGGTGATTTGATAGTTTACCAACAACTACATCCGTGACTCATCTTGTTGCGGTATACCGGAGAGACGAGCCAATTAAGTGCAGAACCTGTAGGACGTTATCCACATCGTGATTACAGCTCAACCACGGGAGCGACAACTCAACCAGAGTCCAACCAAGGATCTAGGACATCTTCACACTCTGAATAATTCAGGAGAACGCATTACCAGGCCTTCTTAAGGGCCCCCTATCAGTAACAAATCTCTATTCAGAGCACCATAACCGAGTTTGTAACGTCGTACGGCATTTACTTGAAGCCGGGGCGTTTACATTCTTGTTTTGCAATTATTTATAATTAGGTGTTTTATTATTTAAAATTAAGTGCATATTTTGATTTGCCTAGTGAATGTAAATAATGGTCAAGTTAACGCAAGCACTACTTATTAGAGGTGTTTCTTCTGTGTGTCGAAGAAATTTTGATGAATCAGTCGTGACCAAATTGCGTCGGACGACGCATCTCTTTTTAAATTCCAAAAATATAGACGAAATTGTAAGACTTTTTAAATACATTTTTAGGATGATGAATTCGCAGCTTGCAAATGCTTAAGTGTTTTGTATTTATACAATAATAAATTAAGTGAAATACCTTGTTTAAAATTTAATATACATCTTACACAATTGTACTTACAAAATAATCGAATTTCTCAAATAACTAACCTTGATAATTTAGAAAAGTTGCAGAAATTGTAGAAAATAATTTTCTTAACGTCTTAGATATTTGGGCGAAAATAATCTTACTTACGTTGATGGTCTTATGGGACTGAGGTGTTTGGAAGAATTGCGACTGAATTCACAGAATCTTCCAAATAACACTGAGCTAAAGATATCGTCAAAATGCTTATCTGCTATTTCAGTATGTTTTAAACGTTCTATTAAAGAAAACACTTACCTATTTAGATATCTCTGGAAATAATATTACTTGTGTTAATCAGTTTTCAATACTCCAAAATCTGTCTCATTTTGATGCGTCGGATAATCAAATTGATGATTTGGATGACCTGACAAATTTTCTTGAAAGGTTACCCTTTCTGCGAGATCTTCGGATATTAAATAATCCTGTTATGAGAAAGGCAAAGTCGCGAGACGCTGTTGTTCTTTATGCAAGAACACTTGGTAAAAAGATTCATTTTATTTTGCTTAAATAATAATTTTGTTTTTTGCTATAATAATTAGGAATTAATGGGCATGTACTCTAGTTATTGAACTAAAAATTAAAATTAGGATAGAATTAGTTTGAGATAGACAAGCATTTGATGATCATTAAGTCATAAGTATATCGAACACAGAAACTAATTTACCGAATGTGTACTCACTGTGTGATAGTGTAACTTCAAAATTAAGTATAAATTTATTGTGATTAAAATGAATTCACAGTTAATTGATGTGTTCAATTTTGAATGCACTCCAACAAATCCATTGCAGTTGCTCTCAGCTTCTTGAAGGCTGAGTGGTTAGAACAACAGATTTTGAAAAACTTCTGCACGGGTTCGAACCATTTTCCTCCTTTTGTGGAGAATGTTGCGGGGAAGTTATATTCTTTTTCGAAAATGTACAAAATTTGCAATCACTTGCCAAAGGAGTTTATGGAAAAACCTCCATCTAAGATGTCTTTTAAATTTTTATGTACTGAACTAGAAAAAATCTAAAATCCTGCTGATCTTTTTAATTTTGATTATGATAATACTTTCTCGTGGTTGAATAAAAGACAAAGATAATTGTGATTAGCAACATACCTTATTTAGATTTTTATTTTCACGTTCTGTATTATTAAAATTAAAATATTATGCAGTATATCATCATGTTAGTCAACAATACGTATAATCAATTGCTAGTTATGGTTACCATTTTTTGCATAATGTTATACTCGAATTATACCTCATTTTTTCTATAATTATTTTTATAATCGATTATTATACAAATGCGATTTATTAATAAGACCGTTTTTTCCTATATCGTAATAATAATACCAGGATTGATATGACGTATGCAATGATATTACAGCCGAATTTTCTGATGTTGATGTTTTGTACACTATTACTTGAGAGAACTACTTATCTATATGAGACTAATTGTAAATATTTATGTGATATGATATCTCTTTTATATTGTACAATCTATTTGATGGAACATGTGTGGTTTGAATCCAAATAAAGATTTTCTATTCTATTCTATTTTAACTCGCCACCTAATGAAAGTCCCTTGGACACCAGTTTCGCATTTGCAAGATTACTAATATAATTGCGAATTTAAGAGCAATCAAATTGACAATTCGCTATTGAATTCTAATCCTTTTCTGTTTCCCTCCTTAGGCTCATTTTATTAAGAATCTCGATGATCTGTTCTATGTCCTCACTGTTTAACTTTTATCCGTCCCGTAACAATAAGATTTATTTAAAATTATTTATTTAATCTGGATTTTTTATAACACGTCTTATTCGTTTCCGTATTTTACTCCGACAAAAATGAAAACCTGAAAACGTAGAAACAAGATAGAATACCTGAAAGCAAAATTGGCATTATACCTGTTGTGAAGATTTATGTAAAATACACGTTGGCGAAATCAATATTTTATTATAGTGATATATTACGAAGTTTGTCTAAAAACAAGTAATTGATAAGTGACTCGCGTACAAATGAAAAGAGCGAAATCAAAACATCTCACAAACTCAAAAAACTGATTTTTAAAGTCAACAAATAAGACCTCGAAGCTTTCTCATTTGAATAAAGTAAATTATTACAATTTTAAACAAAAAATTATATTAAGAAACAAGCGAAAATTCCAAATGCCCAACAATAAATATCGATTAATTTTTATATGGGGAGTTATTAGCCTCTATACCGTCAGATGGTCCAGCAGAACTTTTAGGTTTTCGATCGTTTGCTGAAAGAAAATGTGAATTCGTAGAGCAAATTATGGCAGAGTACTTAATACTCGGATGCAGTAAAACAAAAATGGTATTAGAGAGCCCAGGTTTGACGTTTAGAATCAAAGACGACTTGTCGAATACGGAGTCTGAGAAAAAATAAACCTAACGCTTCGAAACTAATTAATAGCCTAATAGCGAGACTTAATGAAAGGCTAGATTAAGTTATATAAGACCCTGTCGAAGAATTTAGTGAAAGCAGGGACGATAGGTATTGGGTGGAGATCTTTTGATGAGGAGATAGACGATGTATCATTTTTTGGGAATGGAGAGATCGACAAGTCGAGCCACTCCGGGAGAAGATAGGTAGTTTCAAGACATCGGTTGATAACATCAGCAACCAGAGATAAGTGGTTACAACCTTGAAGATAAATCATGCTGACAGAGACACCTTATTGATCAAATTGATGTTTAGATTCAATATCTTTGATTGCTTCAACGACTGTGGCCGGCGAAATATTTAATCAACGCAGACTCTCAGCGTCTCCGTTGTCAAGCATCTCAGCAGGCGAAGTGGGAATGAAGAAGGAGTCTAAAAGATAATTTAGAAAATCGTCCACAAAGCTGGAGTCGTCCGAATGTGGAGAAGTTTATATTTGTGGTTTTGGACTTTTGTAACATTTAATTTTTGATGACTGCTAATTTTTGTTGGTAGTTGAGTGCTGTTCTAATGCGTCTTTTAATGTTGAGTGCTTGTTTGTTGATTATTAGTTTAATGAGCTTATCGGTATGTCGCAGTGTGAGAGCGCGAACAAGTGAAGAGCTGCGTACTCTTGACTTGCGTGCAAGGTTGTCGCGTGCTTTAAAAATGTGTTTAGCTTGTTCGTCATGCGAATGTGTTAAATAGAGGTGGAAGAAATAAATTGTGAGGATAGGACTTTATGAACATCAGAAAAACACGAGGAAAGGTTGTCTGGGAGAATTAAATCTCTTCAGTTAACGGCGTCACAGAGTCGGCTAAGCTCTTTCCAGTCAGTAAATCGCCTAGTTAATTGAATTCTCTCTCTTGAGACAAAGGACAAAAGAGGAATAAAAACGGATACCTGGCAATGGTCGAAATAATGTAAGATCTCTCGAAATTGACCATTGGTCACGTCTTTGTTGGAGAGGACACAATCGAGTTGGTTGTTTTCTCGGGTAGGAAAGTGCACAGATTAGTTTAGTAGGTTGTTCGCAAATAGCCGAAGCATTGGATAATTTTCTGATGTTAGATTGTGCCAGTAAGCCATGGGAAGGTTAAGGTCACCTGTAATGATGTATTGATTTAAATGTTGAGAGACAAAAGTGGACATAATTATTGATAGATTCGGGGGCCTGTATGTAACGCAAACAGATAAGCTTTGAAATATAATCAGTAGCTGAAATGAAAAGAATTCAAACTATAGTGAGTTAGGTGTAGAAAAACGTCTAGGCATGAGAGAGGATCTGACAGAGGTAGCAAAACCACCCACTTGGCCAACAGCTTTGTCGCTTCGAAAAAAAATGTAACCATTGATGAGGAAAAGATCATCGCAGTGTATGAAGGGAGACAGCCACGTTTCAACAAGAAAGCACATATCTAGCTCGTTTGGGGATACAAATGCTCGCAGTTGTTTGATTTTGGGTGTAAGTGGTCTACAATTGTAAATCCTTGCAAAAAGGGATCCATAGAAAAGAAGGTTAGACCGGAGAGGCAAAGCGTGCGGAAGTTTGCACGTGGCGGCAGGAGCGTGACTATGGGTGATTGATCGCGTGCTGATGAGAATGCAGCGGTAAATATCTATCTGGACCCTCTTAGTCCCGCTTATATCAGGTGGGTGTGAGAGTTAAAGGCTTTGAAAGTAGGACGACGGTGGGTTTTCTTGGTTCGAAGGGCTGTTCTGAAGCAGCGTTACGGAGGTGGAATTTGACAAGACCTGATCAGAGGCTGTCTCCACTGTCCTGTGTAGCGTTGGTATTGTTGGAAAAGTAGAAGGTTGTAGGGGATGAATCAGTGGCCCGCGGGACCGTGAGGGTCTTACATTTTGACGGTTTCAGGACCTGTTTACCGGTCATGATATTGATTGAACGTTAGGTTTTAGGACTGGCGCTGCAGATTGAAGGAGGGGGGTTCATTAGTGGGGGTCGTTATACGGTGGGGACGGCCACGACGACTTACGTAGTGCACCGCACAAGACGGCAAATTAAAGTAACGAAAAGGTGCTAACAAACCAACTGTGTACCAATTCCACACGTGCTCAAATTACGCACAGAACATCCACCAGCAGCAACAGGGTGAGTTCACCTCGGCAAAATCAGCTGTGCACAGACTAAGTGTAAAACACGGCTTGTGTCGCACAATCACCAAATACAATCCACACACCCCGCCAGATCACAAGACGCACTCACGTCACAGCCGGCGGAGCAAAAGAATATTTAAACCATATTGTTAACGCTGTTTCCGCAAACTAAGCTATTATTTTTAAACTCACATAAAACGAACACTTTCGCTTTTAAAATTGCGTGATATGTAGAGGTTTTTACCATGTATGTTGACTTGAATGAATTCAAACAAAGAAAAAATAAATTTAAGTAAATTGAAAATCATAAAGTTTTCTGAATATAAAAATAAATTAAAGTTTATCATAAGTTAAAATGAGGACCAACGTTTTACTCCAGTGTTTATGATAAAACTATTTCTAATGTTGCATTATTTATTTACCTTGGTCCAGAACGAGCTAAGTGGAAGTAACGTCTATGCAAAATACCCTTGAATTTTTAAATTTTCGAATAAAGAAAAAAAGAATAAGATAATAATAATAATAATAATAATAATAATAATAATAAATTTATTTGGCAACAAAGGCCAACAGGCCCAACAGTTGAAATGATGAGGTACAAATCAAAAGTAGGATATGTAAAGTTGAATGTAATTGTGACTAGCAAATTATGTAACCATGGGGGAGGAGGTAGTTGAGAAAGAGAAGTCCTTTCGTCAACTTCGTGATAATTAGTTCTGATGGAAAGTAGATTCCATTGGACTAGGAAGGATCGACTAGATATAAGAGACTCTGCACGCAATTGTCGCGTGCAGGGATCACTGACTTCAGGTGAGTAAAGTTACGACTGATGGAAAGCGTGGAAGAACCAGCGTCTGATGGATGCCAGATGGTCCAGTAGGCTTTTTGAGTTTCCGATTGTTTGCTGAAACCAAAAGAAGAGATTGAGTAGAGCAAAATGTGGCAAAGCAATCAATATTTGGATGCGGTAGAATTAAAATGAGAAAAGAAATGGTATCGGTGAGTCCTTATTTTAATTTGAGAATCAGAGGCGAATAGTTGAAAGAAAAGGCTAGCCAGAAGAGACTTTACGCTCCGAAACTGGATAATAGCCAAGGGATAAAAAGAAGTGTTACGGGTTAGGAGGAACCAGTTTCGTTTCAAATCAGAAGTCTCGAATAAGAATTTGTTAAATAAGTAATTGTGGTAAACCATAGCGGAAGAAGGTTAGCCAGGAGTAGGCGTTCCCGATAATTCTGGCTGTGAGGGAGGACTCGCTTAAAAAATCTGGAAGAAATCTATTCGATGGCGAAATAGGAAGCTAAAGTGAGAGGACAATAAAATTTGCTAGCGTATAATATGAGGGGTAGGACATAGACCTTAAACAATGGGAGTTGGAGAGTGGGATTGTTAGTCTTGAAGCAGATTAAACGGATCCACATGGAGTGTTTGGAGGTAGTATGTTGAAGATATGGGGAGAATTCGAGCGATTTAGAAAAATAGGTACCAAGGTGCTTGGCCGAGTCAATTAATTCAATATCAAGGAAACAACTTGTATCTGGGAGAGAACAGAATGGGTCAGATGTAAGTTTAATCAAACGAGTCTTATCGGGGTTTAATTTAAGACCGATTATGCTAAGCTGCGAGTGTAACGAGGAGAAAAGCTGAGTGATAAGATGTAGGGAGGGGTTGAATTCTGTAGGCTTTCTGGATACAATTACCATGTCATCTGCATATTTGAACAGCTTGAATATGTTGTCCTCAACCTGCACTTGAGCGAGTGTTAGGCTGATTAGTATAGGACTAAGTACAGAGACCTGGAGAACTCCAGATCGGATAAGGGCTGACCTCGAGTGACTATTTCCGACTTTTACAGTTGTGTAATGGTGTCGGAGATTATAACTGATAAGATTGAGGACTCTGCCTCTAATATTAATGTTTAACAAGGCAGATTCAATTGCCGAGAACGACAATGAATCAAAGGCCTAGGAAACATCTAGGAAGAGAGGAGTGCATTCATAACTTTTAAAGATAGAGGAGTAGCAGTGATTAAGGACACTGACTAAGTTGGTGGAAGAGGAGCGGCCATTCAGGAAGACATGTTGATCCTCAAGGAGGCAGAAGTTATCTCTGGACTTAATGAGAGGCTAGATTAAGTTATATAAGACCCTGTCGAAGAATTTAGTGAAAGCAGGGACGATAGTTATTGGGTGGAGATCTTTTGATGAGGAGATAGACTATGTATCATTTTTTGGGAATGGAGAGATCGACAAGTCGAGCCACTCCTCGAGAAGATAGGTAGTTTCAAGACATCGGTTGATAACATCAGCAACCAGAGATAAGCGGTTACAACCTTGAAGAGAAATCATGCTGACAGAGACACCTTATTGATCAAATTGATGTTTAGATTCAATATCTTTGATTGCTTCAACCACTGTGGCCGGCGAAATATTTAATCAAGGCAGACTCTCAGCGTCTCCGTTGTCAAGCATCTCAGCAGGCGAAGTTGGAATGAAGAAGGAGTCTAAAAGGTAATTTAGATAATCGTCCACAAAGTTGGAGTCGTCCGAATGTGGAGAAGTTTATATTTGTGGTTTTGGATTTTTGTAACATTTAATTTTTGATGACTGCTAATTTTTGTCGGTAGTTATAATGCGTCTTTTGATGTTGATTACTTGTTTGTTGATTATTAGTTTAATGAGCTTATCGATACGTCGGAGTGTGAGAGCGCGAACAAGTGAAGAGCTGCGTAATCTTGACTTGCGTGCAAGGTTGTCGCGTGCTTTACACAAAGCTTTCAACTTGTTCATCGCGTGAATGTGTTGAATAGAGGTGGCAGAAGTAAAGTGGGAGGATAAGACGTTATGGACGTCGGAAAAACATAAGGAGAGTTTATCTGGAAGAATAAGATCTCTCCAATTAACGGCGTCACAGAGTCGACTAAACTCTTCCAAATTGGTGAATCGCCTGAAAGTCAGAATGTTCTCTTTAGGGATTGAGGATAAAAGAGGAATAAGAAAGATTACCTGGCAGTGGTCGAAATTAGGGAAGATCTCTTGAGACTGAAAGGTGGTCACGCCTTTGCTTGAGACGACACAATCAAGCTGGTTGTTCCCTCGGGTAGGGAAGTGCACAAATTGACTTAGGAGGTTGTCCGCAAAGAGCCGAATCGACGGGTGAGTTTCCGTAGTTATATTAAGCCAGTTGGCCAGAGGAAGGTTAAGATCACCCACAACGATGTATTGACCCGAGTGTTGAGAGAAGAAATTGGACATTAGTTGAGCCCCACGGGTGTCGTCTATTATTGAAAGGTTTGGGGGTCTGTAGACAACGCAAACGAATAAGCTTTGAAATATAATCAGTAGCTGAAATGAAAAGAATTCAAACTATAGTGAGTTAGGTGTAGAAAAACGTCTAGGCATGAGAGAGGATCTGACAGAGGTAGCAAAACCACCCACTTGGCCAACAGCTTTGTCGCTTCGAAAAAAAATGTAACCATTGATGAGGAAAAGATCATCGCAGTGTATGAAGGGAGACAGCCACGTTTCAACAAGAAAGCACATATCTAGCTCGTTTGGGGATACAAATGCTCGCAGTTGTTTGATTTTGGGTGTAAGTGGTCTACAATTGTAAATCCTTGCAAAAAGGGATCCATAGAAAAGAAGGTTAGACCGGAGAGGCAAAGCGTGCGGAAGTTTGCACGTGGCGGCAGGAGCGTGACTATGGGTGATTGATCGCGTGCTGATGAGAATGCAGCGGTAAATATCTATCTGGACCCTCTTAGTCCCGCTTATATCAGGTGGGTGTGAGAGTTAAAGGCTTTGAAAGTAGGACGACGGTGGGTTTTCTTGGTTCGAAGGGCTGTTCTGAAGCAGCGTTACGGAGGTGGAATTTGACAAGACCTGATCAGAGGCTGTCTCCACTGTCCTGTGTAGCGTTGGTATTGTTGGAAAAGTAGAAGGTTGTAGGGGATGAATCAGTGGCCCGCGGGACCGTGAGGGTCTTACATTTTGACGGTTTCAGGACCTGTTTACCGGTCATGATATTGATTGAACGTTAGGTTTTAGGACTGGCGCTGCAGATTGAAGAAGGGGGGTTTATTAGTGGAGGTCGTTATACGGTGGGGACGGCCACGACGACTTACGTAGTGCACCGCACAAGACGGCAAATTAAAGTAACGGAAAGGTGCTAACAAACCAACTGTGTACCAATTCCACACGTGCTCAAATTACGCACAGAACATCCACCAGCAGCAACAGGGTGAGTTCACCTCGGCAAAATCAGCTGTGCACAGACTAAGTGTAAAACACGGCTTGTGTCGCACAATCACCAAATACAATCCACACACCCCGCCAGATCACAAGACGCACTCACGTCACAGCCGGCGGAGCAAAAGAATATTTAAACCATATTGTTAACGCTGTTTCCGCAAACTAAACTATTATTTTTAAACTCACATAAAAAGAACACTTTCGCTTTTAAAATTGCGTGATATGTAGAGGTTTTTACCATGTATGTTGACTTGAATGAATTCAAACAAAGAAAAAATAAATTTAAGTAAATTGAAAATCATAAAGTTTTCTGAATATAAAAATAAATTAAAGTTTATCATAAGTTAAAATGAGGACCAACGTTTTACTCCAATGTTTATGATAAAACTATTTCTAATGTTGCATTATTTATTTACCTTGGTCCAGAACGAGCTAAGTGGAAGTAAGGTCTATGCAAAATACCCTTGAATTTTTAAATTTTCGAATAAAGAAAAAAAGAATAAGATAGATAATAATAATAATAATAGTAATAATAATAATAAATTTATTTTGCAACAGAGGCCAACAGGCCCCACAGTTGAAATGATGAGGTACAATTCAAAAGTAGGACATGTAAAGTTGAATGTAATTGTGACTATGGGAGGAGGGAGTTGAGAAAGAGAAGTCCTTTCATCAACTTCGAGTTAGATCGTTCTGATGGAATTGAGATTCCATTGGATTAGGATGGATCGACTAGATAGAAGAGAGCCTGCTCGCCAGTGTCGCGTGCAGGGATCACTGACTTCAGTTGAGCGAGGTTGCAGCTGATGAAAAGCGTGGCTTAACAAGCGTCCGATGGATGCCAGATGGTCCAGTAGCTTTTTGAGTTTCCGATTGATTGCTGAAAGAAAAAGAAGAGATTTAGTTGAGCAGATTGTGGCATAGCAATCAATATTTGGATGCGGTAGAATGAAAATGAGAATAGAAATTATATCGGTAAGACCTTATTTGAATTCGAGAATCAGAGGCTAATAGTTGAACGAAAGGACTAGCCAGAAGAGACTTCACACTCCGAGACTGGATAATAGCCTCGGGGTAAAAAGAAGTATTATGGGTTAAGGAGGAACCAGTTTCGCTTACAATCAGACGTCTCGCATAGGAATTTGTTAAATAAGTAATTGTGGTAAACCATAGCGGAAGAAGGTTAGCCAGGAGGTAGGCGTTCCCAATAATTCTGGCTGTGAGTGAAGACTCGCTTAAAAAATCTGGAAGAAATCTATTCGATGGCGAAATAGGAGGCTAAAGTGAGAGGACAATAAAATTTGCTAGCGTATAATATGAGGGGTGGGACATAGACCTTAAACAATGGGAGTTGGAGAGTGGGATTGTTAGTCTTGAAGCAGATTAAACGGACCCACATGGAGTGTTTGGAGGTAGTATGTTGAAGATATGGGGAGAAGTCCAGCGATTTAGAAAAATAGGTACCAAGGTGCTTGGCCGAGTCAATTATTTCAATATCAAGGAAACAACTTGTATCTGGGAGAGAACAAGAATGGGTCAGATGTAAGTTTAATCAAACGAGTCTTATCGGGGTTTAATTTAAGACCGATTATGCTAAGCTGCGAGTGTAACGAGGAGAAAAGCTGAGTGATAAGATGTAGGGAGGGGTTAGCGAATTCTGTAGGCTTTCTGGATACAATTACCATGTCATCTGCATATTTGGAGCAGCTTGAATATGTTGTCCACTCAACCTGCACTTGGGCGAGTGTTAGGCTGATTAGTATAGGACTAAGTACAGAGACCTGGAGAACTCCAGATCGGATAAGGGCTGACCTCGAGTGACTATTTCCGACTTTTACAGTTGTGTAATGGTGTCGGAGATTATAACTGATAAGATTGAGGACTCTGCCTCTAATATTAATGTTTAACAAGGCAGATTCAATTGCCGAGAGCGACAATGAATCAAAGGCCTAGGAAACATCTAGGAAGAGAGGAGTGCATTCATAACTTTTAAAGATAGAGGAGTAGCAGTGATTAAGGACACTGACTGAGTTGGTGGAAGAGGAGCGGCCATTCAGGAAGACATGTTGATCCTCAGAGGAGGCAGAAGTTATCTCTGGACTTAATGAAAGGCTAGATTAAGTTATATAAGACCCTGTCGAAGAATTTAGTGAAAGCAGGGACGATAGGTATTGGGTGGAGATCTTTTGATGAGGAGATAGACGATGTATCATTTTTTGGGAATGGAGAGATCGACAAGTCGAGCCATTCCGGGGGAAGATAGGTAGTTTCGAGGCATCGGTTGATAACATCAGCAACCAGAGAGAAGTGGTTACAACCTTGAAGATAAATCATGCTGACAGAGACACCTTATTGATCAAATTGATGTTTAGATTCAATATCTTTGATTGCTTCAACGACTGTGGCCGGCGAAATATTTAATCAACGCAGACTCTCAGCGTCTCCGTTGTCAAGCATCTCAGCAGGCGAAGTGGGAATGAAGAAGGAGTCTAAAAGATAATTTAGATAATCGTCCACAAAGCTGGAGTTGTCCGAATGTGGAGAAGTTTATATTTGTGGTTTTGGACTTTTGTAACATTTAATTTTTGATGACTGCTAATTTTTGTTGGTAGTTGAGTGCTGTTCTAATGCGTCTTTTAATGTTGAGTGCTTGTTTGTTGATTATTAGTTTAATGAGCTTATCGGTATGTCGCAGTGTGAGAGCGCGAACAAGTGAAGAGCTGCGTACTCTTGACTTGCGTGCAAGGTTGTCGCGTGCTTTAAAAATGTGTTTAGCTTGTTCGTCATGCGAATGTGTTAAATAGAGGTGGAAGAAATAAATTGTGAGGATAGGACTTTATGAACATCAGAAAAACACGAGGAAAGGTTGTCTGGGAGAATTAAATCTCTTCAGTTAACGGCGTCACAGAGTCGGCTAAGCTCTTTCCAGTCAGTAAATCGCCTAGTTAATTGAATTCTCTCTCTTGAGACAAAGGACAAAAGAGGAATAAAAACGGATACCTGGCAATGGTCGAAATAATGTAGGATCTCTCGAAATTGACCATTGGTCACGTCTTTGTTGGAGAGGACACAATCGAGTTGGTTGTTTTCTCGGGTAGGAAAGTGCACAAATTAGTTTAGTAGGTTGTTCGCAAATAGCCGAAGCATTGGATAATTTTCTGATGTTACATTGTGCCAGTAAGCCATGGGAAGGTTAAGGTCACCTGTAATGATGTATTGATTTAAATGTTGAGAGACAAAAGTGGACATAATTATTGATAGATTCGGGGGTCTATATGCAACGCAAACAGATAAGCTTTGAAATATAATCAGTAGCTGAAATGAAAAGAATTCAAACTATAGTGAGTTAGGTGTAGAAAAACGTCTAGGCATGAGAGAGGATCTGACAGAGGTAGCAAAACCACCCACTTGGCCAACAGCTTTGTCGCTTCGAAAAAAAATGTAACCATTGATGAGGAAAAGATCATCGCAGTGTATGAAGGGAGACAGCCACGTTTCAACAAGAAAGCACATATCTAGCTCGTTTGGGGATACAAATGCTCGCAGTTGTTTGATTTTGGGTGTAAGTGGTCTACAATTGTAAATCCTTGCAAAAAGGGATCCATAGAAAAGAAGGTTAGACCGGAGAGGCAAAGCGTGCGGAAGTTTGCACGTGGCGGCAGGAGCGTGACTATGGGTGATTGATCGCGTGCTGATGAGAATGCAGCGGTAAATATCTATCTGGACCCTCTTAGTCCCGCTTATATCAGGTGGGTGTGAGAGTTAAAGGCTTTGAAAGTAGGACGACGGTGGGTTTTCTTGGTTCGAAGGGCTGTTCTGAAGCAGCGTTACGGAGGTGGAATTTGACAAGACCTGATCAGAGGCTGTCTCCACTGTCCTGTGTAGCGTTGGTATTGTTGGAAAAGTAGAAGGTTGTAGGGGAT
Organism: Eudiplozoon nipponicum; assembly: GCA_029291075.1. Taxonomy (NCBI): domain Eukaryota; kingdom Metazoa; phylum Platyhelminthes; class Monogenea; order Mazocraeidea; family Diplozoidae; genus Eudiplozoon; species Eudiplozoon nipponicum. Next base: position 28,314 of record JAQBSW010000349.1, read on the forward strand.
GAATCAGTGGTCCGCGGGACCGTGAGGGTCTTACATTTTGACGGTTTCAGGACCTGTTTACCGGTCATGATATTGATTGAACGTTAGGTTTTAGGACTGGCGCTGCAGATTGAAGGAGGGGGGTTCATTAGTGGGGGTCGTTATACGGTGGGGACGGCCACGACGACTTACGTAGTGCACCGCACAAGACGGCAAATTAAAGTAACGAAAAGGTGCTAACAAACCAACTGTGTACCAATTCCACACGTGCTCAAATTACGCACAGAACATCCACCAGCAGCAACAGGGTGAGTTCACCTCGGCAAAATCAGCTGTGCACAGACTAAGTGTAAAACACGGCTTGTGCCGCACAATCACCAAATACAATCCACACACCCCGCCAGATCACAAGACGCACTCACGTCACAGCCGGCGGAGCAAAAGAATATTTAAACCATATTGTTAACGCTGTTTCCGCAAACTAAGCTATTATTTTTAAACTCACATAAAACGAACACTTTCGCTTTTAAAATTGCGTGATATGTAGAGGTTTTTACCATGTATGTTGACTTGAATGAATTCAAACAAAGAAAAAATAAATTTAAGTAAATTGAAAATCATAAAGTTTTCTGAATATAAAAATAAATTAAAGTTTATCATAAGTTAAAATGAGGACCAACGTTTTACTCCAATGTTTATGATAAAACTATTTCTAATGTTGCATTATTTATTTACCTTGGTCCAGAACGAGCTAAGTGGAAGTAACGTCTATGCAAAATACCCTTGAATTTTTAAATTTTCGAATAAAGAAAAAAGAATAAGATAATAATAATAATAATAATAATAATAATAATAATAAATTTATTTGGCAACAAAGGCCAACAGGCCCAACAGTTGAAATGATGAGGTACAAATCAAAAGTAGGATATGTAAAGTTGAATGTAATTGTGACTAGCAAATTATGTAACCATGGGGGAGGAGGTAGTTGAGAAAGAGAAGTCCTTTCGTCAACTTCGTGATAATTAGTTCTGATGGAAAGTAGATTCCATTGGACTAGGAATGATCGACTAGATAGAAGAGACTCTGCACGCAATTGTCGCGTGCAGGGATCACTGACTTCAGGTGAGTAAAGTTACGACTGATGGAAAGCGTGGCGGAACCAGCGTCCGATGGATTCCGTCAGATGGCCCAGTAGGTCTTTCGAGTTTCCGATTGTTTGCTAAAACAAATGGAAGAGATTAAGTAGAGCAAATTGTGGCACTAATCGATATTTGGATGCGGTAGACTGAAAATGAGAAAAGAAATGGTATCGGGGAATCCATATTTTAATTTGAGAATCAGAGGCGAATATTTAAAAGAAGTAGCTAGCCAAAAGAGACTTCACGCTCCGAAACTGGATAATAGCCAAGGGATAAAAAGAAGTGTTACGGGTTAGGAGGAACCAGTTTCGTTTCAAATCAGAAGTCTCGAATAAGAATTTGTTAAATAAGTAATTGTGGTAAACCATAGCGGAAGAAGGTTAGCCAGGAGTAGGCGTTCCCAATAATTCTGGCTGTGAGTGAAGACTCGCTTAAAAAATCTGGAAGAAATCTATTCGATGGCGAAATAGGAAGCTAAAGTGAGAGGACAATAAAATTTGCTAGCGTATAATATGAGGGGTAGTACATAGACTTTGAATAATGTGAGTTGGAGAGCGGGGTTGTTAGTCTTGTAACAGATCAAACGAGCTCAATTGAAGAGTTTGGAAGTAGTCTGTTTAATATGTTGGGAGAAGTGATTTAGAAAAATAGTTTCCGAGGTGCTTGGCCGAGTCAATTATTTTTAATACCAATAGAACAATTTGCGTCATGGAGAGAACAGAATGTCTCGGAGGTAAATTTCATCAGACGAGACTTATCGGGATTTAGTTTAAGACTGATTCGGCTAAGCTATTAGTGTAGCGAAGATAGAAGCCTAGCGATAAGAGGTAAGGAAGGGTTGGATGCTGTTGGGTTACTGAATAATATTACAATGCCTCTGTGCGAGTGTTAGGTTGAAAAGTATAAGATCAATTACAGAACCCTGGCGGACTCCAGATTGCGTAAGGGCTGAACTGGAATGACTATTTCCGACTTTTACAGTTGTGTAACGGTTTCAGAGATAGTAACTAATAAGATTGAAGACGATACCGCAAATACAACTGCTGAATAAGGCGGATTCAATTGCAGAAAAAAATAAAGAATCAAAAGCTTTAGATATGTTTAGGAACAGGAGAGTGAATTCATGACCTTTAGAAATAGAAGAGTAGCAGTGGATAAGGACACTGACTAAGTTGGTGAAAGAGGAGTGGCCATTTAAGAAGACCATGTTGATCATCAAGGAGGCAGAAATTATCTCGAGACTGAATGAAAGGTTCGATTAAGTTATATAAGACCCTGTCGAAGATTTTAGTGAAAGCAGGGACGATAGTTATGGGTCGGAGATTTTTGAATGAGGAGCTTGGCGTTTTACCATTTTTTGGGATAGGAGAGATCTTTGAATTAAGCTACTCCGGTAAAAGAGAGGTAGTTTCAAGACTTCTGTCGATAACGTTAGCAACCAGGGAGAAGTAGTTCTAACCTAGAAGAGTAATCATACTGACAGAGACACCATATTAATCAAATTGGTATTTAGATTTGATATATTTGATTGCTTGAACGACGGAGGCCGATGAAATATTGAACCAACGTAGATTCTCGGCGTCACCGTTATCAAGCATCTCAGCAGGCGAAGTTGGAATGAAGAAGGAGTCTAAAAGGTAATTTAGATAATCGTCCACAAAGTTGGAGTCGTCCGGAGAAATGTGGAGAAGTTTATATTTGTGGTTATAAGGTCTAGGTGGCCACTAATGGAAGTAAGACAATTGTAAAACTTGAATGAAAATTGTTTTGCGAAACTTGATTAATTGAAATCACCTGATCTGCGTTTTGACTAACGCAGCTTTTATTCTTCCAGTAGTTTTCTTCCTTTAAAATATTTCGGCTACCTTTATCGGTAGCCTTCTTCAGTTGGTCCATCCTCACAAGTTTAACAAATGAAACTAATGAAGCAAGCGCGTTATTTCCTCTAGCCATATTATTTATACTTCAGACTGACCTTTCACTAGATATTCGCGCGTCACGTGTGTGTTTATGTGCATTTCCCTAATAGATATTTTCATCTAAGTGAAACTAGATTGGCTGAATATGATTTTACTATGAACATGCGTCAGACTATTTGGTTTTTTACTCACCATGTGGAATGACGTCATTGTGGTCGCCCCCACATTTTCGGGTGTGGGGAGCCCAATAAATTGGATACTCTCTTCGTAACCTCATGCCACGTAAGTGATAAAATTAGAAATCAGATGAGCCATGCACGTGTGAAATTTCACTCAAACCACTCAAATTGTAATTTGGCTTGTTTACTAGAAGTTGTTGTCATATCAACGTATAGGCACACTTAATGCATACGCATTTGTGTATACGTAACTCACATAGATTCAGTTAAATATAATTAATACACGTGCACGTCTATCTAAATCAAACTTCAGTTAATAGACATTAATTAACTTTTTACCCGCGTCGAACTAATTATCTTATTCATATCGTTTGAAATGCTGTATTTGCAAAGTGACCTCAATAGATAGAGTGAGGCCAAGACACAAAAAATATATATTCATTTAAATAAGAAGCTTAATTAAGGTATGAAATGAAATAAGTGATGGGTAAGCAAGAAATTTTGAGAATTATTTGACGAATGAATAAGCAATATAAGGTAAGAAGACAAAGGTCGTTTAACAAGCGTTCAACTCATTGACCGCTTTAAAAATAAACGAATAGTTAAGGGATTAAATTTAGAAGGACTACTTTCTCAACAATTGATTAACCAGGAATTAGATAATAAGCCCACTAATAAGTCAGTCTTAATCCGATGTTCTTAAACGGTTACTGGGGCTAGCTTCAGATTCTAATTCATGCAATCGTCTTTTCTTGTCTTTAAGCTTATGCAGCATTCCAAATCGCATCTAACGATTTATCAGCAGCTGTCTTATTCATAGTATCATCCCTAGATTTAATTTCGATCGATTCTCTAATCAATCTCGTCATCCTTTTATGACTAAGTATTGCTTTGCGTCTGCAATCATCCCAGTTAATAGTTTTTCCGGTCTCCGCTGCATGACGGGCAACATCAGAATTAGCAACTTGGTCTTACATACAAGCCTCTCCACTTTTTTCCTTTTCTTACCTTGATTGGTCTCACCAACACACGCGAGGCTACAATCATTGCATGGGATTTCATACACTACTGATATTTCTAAGGGTTCGTTTTTTTCTTACGTGTTAGGGAGTCCAACGCCCGGATAATGGACTTCCTTAAAACTGTCCTTATTTTGTATTTTAAAGCTATTGATTTTACTTTTCCGTTTAATTTAGAGCCCAGTTGTATCATGATTTCACGATTTTCCTTCCCTCTTTTTCTGCTTTTATATACCTCAAATTAGGATTAAATTTTTATTTTATTGAATTAAGAGGATAACCATTAGCCTTTGAATATATCACACAGTCTACCTAATTCCAACTTCCTATGCCTTATATCTGTTAATCTAAGACTTATTGTTATTAATTATTTCAACGTACCGATTTGCATCCGATACAGGTGATTGGTCTTGAAATTAAGAAGGATTCTCGAGTAAGTATCATTACTAAATATATGACTTTCTAATTTCTGACCATTTCTAATTAATTTGACATCCAAATGGTGATTTACCTGAAGATTCTCTTTCCAGAGTAAATTGGATTTCGCTCATTCGATTAGCTAAATTTAAGAAATTTACCATTTTATTATCACCATGGTTCCGGGTCATTAATATGTCATCTAAGAAACGTAGGTATAATTTTGGTTTCAGTGGAGTCTTATCCAAAAGGTTATTTTCCAAATAATGCATATGTTTTCTTCTCCAAATATGTAACGTTAATGACCATAATGATTATTGGACAGCAGGACTCAGTCTCATACTCGCGAGGGAATTAAATACATATATTGCAGCTAATTGTGTGAGTGCCACACTTTGGCAAAGAACTAAGTTCTTCAACTTGTTTTTGTAATCAAATGTGGAGCCAAACATTATTCCTGAAGTAATGCAAGAGATATAACCAGAAACCGACCAAAAAACTTATAAGCCGCCTATTGCATAATGCCATCGAAAACAACCAATCAAATCAAATGAACATTGTTTGCGTGGACGGGGATAACAATTAATAAAATCAAGGTTTTGACCATGATATAATACCTGGAGGTGGTTAATTGGAACATTATGTCTAAAGATATGTTATATATTTGCTCTACCTAAAGGAAAAGTTAAACAAGATACATTGTATGTAGTATTCGTTAGGGTGGGTCATTTGTTAGAGCAATAGACTCCGAAGCAGACGTGCCTAGGTTCGAGTCCTGTCCGCAGCAAATTCTAGTCAGTACGTGATGGGTTCCCAATAAGGACGAAGCTGGTCTACTGAATGAATTGCCTTTGCTACACTACGCAATTCTTCGTTTCTACTGGCAAATATATGTACTTAATGGGTCAGGTTTTTACATTAAGATCGAAATCTTAATTATAGTAATTGTTATCACCGCCCGCCCAAACAATGTTCGTTTAATTATACAAATGCTCATTTTAATGTCACTTCCCCATGTAAATAAAAGACTTAATAATTGATCCGGACAAATTCTCAAGTGGGAATTCAAAATTCCTATAAATCCTCATGCGTTTGCTTGCAATTATTTATAGACCATTTTGTCAAAACATTAGAGACAATATTAAACTTAGAAGCCAACTTGTGCGTTATTAAGAGAAGAATAAGCAAGCGCGACATTAGTGACATTTAAGCTGGACTTAAAAACTACTACATTGACTTAACAGCAAGAATCACACAAGAATGATTCAGAGTGCAAAGACTGAAGGCAGAGATAGTCAGCGCACAAGAGCAATGCAGAAATCATTTCAAAAGTAGCCAAATGAATACATATACATACATAGATCAACTAATAAAGCAATGACGCGTCAAAATTATGTGGATTCAACACAACAAACGAACAGATGCTTCAACAAATACTGAAGCAATGATAAATGTTCTTTTGATGAGAGGTTAAGAAACGTGTTTATCTTTAATGGCTGATTCCGAAAACAGATCAGGACTCCTCGATGAAATACAGAAAGTAAAACCAGACGAAATAAACTTTATAATACTGCATGATAAACCAAAGAATCACAAAAACATCAAAGCCTCAAGAGTTCCTCCATTGTAGTCAACTATGTCCAATTATCAACGAACCGATACATAAATAAGCTAGAGTTTCTTTTGCAAACTAATTCAAATATTAGGAAATGTCTGAAGTACTGTTTGTTGCGAAAAACTAATATATATGCAAGTATGTATTAGGTGTTGCGAACCTAGTAACAAATTAGTTCAGTTGTGACCAGAAGGATAAACCAAAGGCAGCATGAACGGAAAGTATAATCTCATGCACATTCGTTTCGTGCTTACTGGCGACTCATCAGTAGGAGCCGGTATTACGCCCTTTAACCACTATATATTTGGTAGAAGAATGTGGAATAATAGGACGGTACAATCTCCTAGACGAATGTGTAAACCTGTAATAGTGAAGCTAACATAATCTAAAGTCAACGACAATACGACTTCAATGCTAACTCACACTATACAATATATATACCGAGTCTGTAAAGGATACTAACACTATGGCTATTGTGTTAGTAACTGATACCTTTTGAAATCCATGAGTACCGGATACTAACACTATGGTTTCCGAGTCGGTACATGATACCAACCTGATGGATATCAATTTTTTCTAAAGTTCACCCAAATTGAGAATTACAACAATTTCCGAACACCTGTTACTCCAGTTAAACCATACACTCTGTTTGTATTGTCTATATATATATTTATACACATATATATATATATATATATATATGTGTGTGTGTGTGTGTGGCGAAAGCTGCTAACAGTTAATGTTCGTGACTGCATAGTAATTGTGCAGCCGACATTTCCAGTCACGTTCAATGTATGCAAGACTACTAGAGGTGAGAGCCGCATATCTAAATTTGATTTCCATATATATTAATGCGGTTTGATCCTCGATAGTCAGTTTGCCGTCGTACTCTGATGATGATCATGGAAGGTCGAAACGCGTCAGTGCGTTGCGACTGGCGGTAGTTTTGTTATGTTGTTCGACGACTGGTTAAATACAATGGGATTGGTGTTTACTTCAAGCTCGCAAACTTGATTTATATAATCCATCAACATTTACTAAAGGAGTCGATTTGAAAAAGCCTGGCTCCGTCAGGAAAATCAGTTATTTCGGAGCATATATTTTAAACGGGGCGCAAAGTCAATTTAGTGAACTTCTCAGTTGGACACAAAGCAGAGCCCGAAAAAGCAAAATACACATACGAAGCCTTTTAAATAAAGCAAGCACTTGGCCTAAGCATTCAAAAGATCCACATAAATTATATTCTACTCAAATTTTCAAGTATCGTACAAACCAACAACAGCTTTTCTGTATCCGGACGATCCGGAGCAACCATTTGGCCAGGTTGGCAATAAACGGAATAAAAAATCTGCACAAAAGGCATCACTATCGTAATTAACAGTGATAAAAATTGCACAACAACATGAGAGATCAGCTCTAAAACCTGCAAAGCCTGTGCTGTTACTAGAGGGACAAAATAAAACTCATAAGCAATGGAAAACGAAAGACAAAGTCAAAGTCAGAAAATAACCAAATTCATAAATACAAGAATAATCAGTTCTCACGGATCACTTTGTAATGACATATAAATAACTCCTAGACGCAGTCAGAGGCGCACACAAACACATACTTACACGAATTCAAAAGACCAGTAAATTAACCACCAAAAAGAAATAGAAGTAAAACGGAATATCAGACTTGTTCACATCCAAACAATCAAATAAAAGCGCCGAATGAATTAAACTGAAAGTCTCCAATTTTTAGTTAAATATTCATAAAATAAACCAGTCATTATGAAAACCCACTTGGATAATAAATTTATATATTTTGAAAAAAACTATACTGAGTAATATGTAAATACAATGGGTATATATATATATATATATATATATATATATATATATATATATAATGGAATATGATTTAACTATGTCATTATGGCTTCTCAATAACAATAATAAACAAAATTTATATGAAATATACTATTTTAAAAATATGTCACAATTGAATTTCATTCAGGATTTAAAAAATCTCTACTCCAATTGTTTTGATTGAGCAATGACACTAAATAATTCAATAAAAATATAATATCTCGAATTCCATTCTGACTTTAAATAAAAATAGATAAATAAATATTCGTCATGTCCAAAGTATAATTTATGAAGTTCATTTATATAAAGTAAAGACATCTTCACATTATCTAACTAACTTTTAAATTAATAACTTACTTTGCAAACCAAATATCTACTTCGTAATATCGACATTAATTTTACAATTTGAATTACACTACTTTTCAATGTAACTAGTTGTAAATAGGTCAAGTGTATGTATATAATGGAGCTAGTGTTTATATGAAGACCGAAGCCTTGATTAAAAATAATTTTTATCACCGCCCACGCAAACAATGTTAGTTTAACTATAGTATAGTTATGATGGTGTAAAGTTGATTTCGCTATTCGGTTTGCAGTTGAATATATTTTATTTCGTTTCCTCATTTTTTTTTACTGAAGGTTGTTTTTGTTTGTGATCCAACGCTGGCTTCTGTTGCAGTTAACATGGTCCACTTGAGAGGCTCTACCCAAAATCTAAATTCAGAATTAAATCCACGTTTATGCATTTATTTAAATCAAGTTTGCGAACTTGATATAAACACAGATCCAATTTTATTTAATCAGTCACACAGCATAGCCAAGCTACCATCAGTAAAACGTACTCGCGCCTTTCGATTTTCCATAGTCATCAATAGAGTACAATGGAAAACTGACTAACGAGGATCAAACTTCAATGAATATATATAGGAAAAGTCACGCTTGTCAGTTTGCCGTTGTGCTCTGATTATGATCATTAAAGGTGGAAATAAGTAAAGACGTGTAATTGACGGTAGTTATGCTATGTTGTTCGACGACTGGTTAAATGAAATGGGATCTGTATTTACATCAAGCTCGCAACCTTGATTTAAAGAATTGTTTCCACCACCCGCGCAGTCTATGATTGTTCATTGTATGTAGCGAAAGCTGAAGAAATTTAATGGTTGTGACTGCAAATAAATTTCGTAGCCGACATTTCCAGTTAAGTTCAGTGAATTCAAGACTAGTCGAGTTGAGAGCCCCATATCTTATATTGTTATTTCTCATATATGCATTGCGGTTTGATTCTCGTTAGTCAATATGCCTTCGTGCTTTGATAATTATTATAGAAGGTCGACATTCTCTAGTGCGTGTGACTGGGGGTAGTTTTTCTGTGTTATCTGACTGGTTAAATTCAATGGGATCTGTAATTTCTTCAAGCTCGCAAACTTGATTTAAAGTATTGTTACCACCACCCGCGCAATCAATAATTGTTCATTGTGTGTAGCGAAAGCTGCAGAAATTTAATGGTTGTGACTGCATAGAAATTTCGCAGCCGACATTTCCAGTTAAGTTCAGTGAATTTAAGACTAGTCGAATTGAGAGCCCCATACCTTATATTGATTTTTCTCATATATGCATTGCGGTTTGATTTTCGTTAGTCAATATGCCTTCGTTCTTTGATAATTATTATAGAAGGTCGACATTCTCTAGTGCGTGTGACTGGGGGTAGTTTTTCTGTGTTATCTGACTGGTTAAATTTAATGGGATCTGTAATTTCTTCAAGCTCGCAAACTTGATTTAAAGTATTGTTTCCACCACCCGCACAGTCAATAATTGTTCATTGTGTGTAGCGAAAGCTGCAGAAATTTAATGGTTGTGACTGCAAATAAATTTCGCAGCCGACATTTCCAGTTAAGTTCAGTGAATTCAAGACTAGTCGAATTGAGAGCCCCATACCTTATATTGATTTTTCTCATATATGCGTTGCGGTTTGATTTTCGTTAGTCAATATGCCTTCGTGCTTTGATAATTATTATAGAAGGTCGACATTCTCTAGTGCGTGTGACTGGCGGTAGTTTTTCTGTGTTATGTGACTGTTTAAATACAATGGAATCGGTGTTATTATTAAACTCGCAATCGCGATTAAAATAATTGTTATCCTCGCGCGTGCATTCAATGATTGTTTAGAAATATTAATGATTTGGAGTCAAATGGCTTGGCAAGAAAAAGCATTTGCAAAATGCATATCAACTTAGTTTATTCGCGCGTATCGCGTTATTCTAAAGTAAATATTTTGATATTATTTACGTTAAAATGGAATATAAGTAATGAATCTCTAATTATAATATTTCTATTCATCTTTGCACATGAACATGATACCTTCAATTTTATAATAAATGGTAGATCACAAGAAGAAAAGAAAATATTTCTACTATGGATGTGAAAACGCGTTTATTTTACTTCTACTTGACGGTTTGACAGAAGAATATTATGGGTACAATTGTACATTAATAGAGGGATGGTATTCCGATATTTTTCTTAGTTGATATATTCAATGAGGGTAAAGAAGCCTACTGATTATACTACAATCAAGCTATAACATAATATCATTTCCCGATAAGTTAAGCTTGAGAGAAAATTTACAAAATATATATCATTCATGCATTATATTATAAAAATACTGATAATATGTGCTTTTCAAATACTGCAAAAAGATTTTATTGTGAATGAAATTTGTGCTTGAATATTCAATTCAATTCTTTTTCGTTGAAAATTGATCAAGATAAACATTTATATAAATGTGGTGTCCGAGTGTGTAATAAATACCAATCCAATTTTTGAATACCCGCTCAGCATGGAAAAACAACTGTCAAATTTGAAAGTTTATTTTACACGAAGGAATTATTGCATTGTAGAGTTGGACGTTTTAAATCACAATATCATATCTTTACATGACAAATATTTATTCGTTAAACAGAATTATTTGGTTATTTTTATAACAAATTAGGAAAGACCAACATTAAAGATATTATCTTTTTAAAGAACAGAAGGAACAGTAAGTACGAAAGAAACTTTTATTAGAATTAAATTTCGATAAGTGTAAACAGAAGATTTTTCAATAATTGGCCAAGCCTGTCTGCGTAGCGCTCTGAGAATATATTGAAAATTTATACCTAATCACTTTAAGATTGTTTAATCGCAGAGTGTGTACTAACTGAGCTTACGTTTACTAGCTGTCTTCATTTAAAAGATAACATCGTTTGCGTATTTTGTCTTAATTCACTATAAGGACAGACTGTCGAAATTGGCTGAAAGCTAGAGACTGTAGGCCGTCTTACCTTACCTGGAATTGATGATAAAGAACTTCACTTTGCAATGGATCTTTTTTATCATTCATTATTTAAGCTTATTTTTAGAAAAGTATTAACGATCAGTATTGTCCTAAGGAATAATTTATGTCAGTGTATATTTATTTGTTTAATAATTGATTGTTAGATATACCTCTTAATTTTCTTTCAGAAAGCCTTGACAACAAAGTAATTTCAGCGGCTTCCAGACAATTTTTGATTAATTGGGCAGCATACAAAACAGCAAAAAAGGAACATATCGGTAAGTGGTACGTTGGTAGTACATTTCCTTACAAAAATTAGCAGAAATTCCTGAATAAATTTTTTTAACTCTAAAGCATGTAAGAATGATAGAAATTTCGATATTTAGATCACGAAACATGCGATTGAAACTCATTAATAGTCAGATTTGTTTTATTAACTTATTTTTGCATTTAAACTCGTAGTCTACTTGTTTGAGTTCAATTTCCGTATATTATAATTTTCATTCGACTCAATTTTTTTGATGTGACTAAGCATTGATTAAAACTTTGTGCAGATCTTGGCTTTCAGATGCGGTTAGGTAATATTTGTTAATATTTATGCTGTTAAGACATTTTTTGTTTGGCATTGATAATTTAAATTCATAGAAATTTCAAATATAGACTTTCTAAAACTTTGTTAAAGCGACTTACCCGAAATTTGTATGAGTTTATTGTAGACGAAATTAATGTATTTTTTGCGCATTCTATATAACTATATTTTCTAATGTTGCTAAAATTAATTGTACTGCACCGACTTTAATTATTTAAAAGTTTATTAATATCTCACGTTTTTCGACTTTACTACGAACAATTCTATTAAACCTCTGATTCTAATCTCTATGTTACATACAATGGCCATATATTTTTAAATGCTTAACATTTGTTACCGTAAATCTAAATAAATCTATCTTGTCTAAGATTACAAATTAGATGTAAATTTTACCTTTATGATATTTTGATAATTTACTGCTTCGAATAACACTCTCATTGGTCACTAACCCTATGAAGTGGCAAAATGTCATGCAAAAAAATGCAAACGCGTTTGATCGAGTATTCAATCTAAATTTTAAGACTAAAAATAGAAACCATTGCCAAAATGTTTTTTGGCAGTCAAACAAATTACGAAAATGTTTATCTCTTACGCATACTGACGCTCCGCTATCATCTATTTGAACAGCAAAAACAGCATTAGTTTTTTCTACGTTATACTACTGAGCACAACAATATTCAACTATATATTAATCAAAATCCACAAAACTTTATTTATATATATTTTCACAATTAGTGTAATCCGTCATTGTATAATAAAAGCGTTAAGAAACATTATTAACAAAATTTATTGTCCATAACTTTTTGCGATTTCGTCGGAAACTGTTTAGCTACGGACTAGCTTTTGTAATTTGTTGATCTATTAACTTAAATGAACATTGGTTGCGCGGGCAGTGACATCATTTATTTAAATGTGCATTTATGTGCCGGTATAAACTAAGAAATTTATAATGTTGAAAAGGAAATTTATCTGGTAAACTGGTTTCTTTCTAACTATGAACTCATCACACACAGTTTAGAATTTTCCGCGGACGGGGCTCGAACGGGGGCACGTGTTCTTCGGAATCAATTTCTCTAACCTCTGAGCCACCCTGCTTCACACTACAAACAGTTTTCATTTAGGCACTAACAAATATTTCTTCCTTATACTTTCCTTTAGGTGGAGCCTATATGACATCTCTTTAAACTTAAAGTTACAACCAATCACCCCCAGTCTGTCATTATAGAACAGACACCAATCTTATAGTGCAAACTGCAAGTTGGTATGTGATTCGACAAGCGCTCATTCAATCTTTTCCATCGGCCTAAATAAGATAGACCATAGGTACAATTACAATAGCAGGTGTTTGATACAGATTGTAGCGTAATATTCTTTTTTCACACTGGTTGGACATGTTTGATGGTAGATATAACCAACACTATGTTCGCTGTCAAATATGTGAACGACAAAGCGATATGAAATCTGCTTTTTATGTGCTTACTTGTTATTGCATTTTTATATTTGTGAATTTACACTGATTTCTTATCAACAGTACAAACATACAAAACTGGGGATTTAATCCTTAAGCTTATATTTGTGGCGGTTAACCGTAAAGAGAGGGATATTGCGCAAATTATTCGAAGCTCTCTGGAAGCAATTAGGCGAATAAATACGAAACGTCCCATTAAAAATGTCTTAACTAAGCTTTTCTTCAAGTATCATTATCAATGTCCATATTTTTTCAATGAAAGATTGATTTGCGAAATATTCCATCAAATCTATCTTTCAATAACACAACAAGCAATGTTAGATTATAGTTCAAATCTTAAAAGAAACATGTTGCACGACAGGGAATAGATTAATTACCTTTTCCTTGTGGTGCGACACAAGGTGTTTGCATCCACTGTCTACCTGATTATTCCAGATATTTCGACTTCCTCTTTCGGAAGTCTTTTTCAATGGAAAGCACATCACACAAACAATTTGACAATCAATATGTCAAGTGGAAAATTTAGTTTAAACTGTCCCATTTATACTTATTGTTAGATCTCTTAAGCATAACTGGTTTTTTCACTAGGTAAGTGTATGTCAAATTGGTTTGTGTATATGTCTGCATGTGTACACTCATCGAAATGAAATTACAGTGATTTAATAACAAATACTGACGACTCACTAGATAAGCGTACGTCATGCCTGTGTGTATGTGTTCTCGTTTGTTTTGGATTGAGGAGTAATCAATTACTGCACGTGTACACTCATCCCAGTGAAATTACAGCGATTTAGCAACATCTGACGATTCACTAGATAAGCGTATGCCACGTCCGTGTGTGTATGTGTGTGGGCGTTTGCTTAAGACTGAGAAATAATCTGTTACATATAATTAGCGGCACGTGTATCACTCATTCAAGTGAAACTAAAATGATAAATGTCATTTCCTATTTGCACACGTCAGACCTATTTTCACACTTAATTTCCGAAATGAAGTAATTACGAGTGGTATCCCAGTGCGCAGGGGGCAAGATACTGTGAATACCCGGGTGCAAAATTTTCACAATAAATAATTAAGAAATAGAAAATTAAATTATATAGGGATAGTGTTTTGATAAGGTAGAAAATTAAAATAAAACTAAAAAGGGTCATAAAAGAAATTAGAAAATTGTTATTATCTTTCTTTAGCAGGTAATTTTCAAATTTCTTATATGACCACTTTTTTATTGTTATTTTAACTTTCTATCCTATAAAAACACTTTATCCTTGTCTAATTTAATTTTGCTAACTCTTAATTATTTACTGTGAAAATTTGCAACATGGTAATCACAGTATCTTGACCCCCCCCGCGCACCGGGATACCACTCGTAATTACTTCATTTAGGCAATTAAGTGTAAAAATAGGTCTGACGTATGCAAATAGGAAATGACATTTATCACGTTAGTATCACTTGAATGAGTGACACACGCACCGAGAAATTTTATGTATCACAAACACATACACAAACGAATGTGGCATCTGCTTATCCATTGAATCATCGGATGTTGCAAAATCGCTGTAATTTCACTGAGATGAGTGTGCACTTGCAGCAATTGATTACTCATCAATCAAAAACAAACGAGAACACAAACACACAGGCATTGCGTTCGCTTATCTAGTGAATCGTCATTATTTATAGTCCAACTCGTTTTATATTGTGAATAAAATATTCTGGTGTCATTTATTGCATTTATTAAGCATTTATTTAGTATACACACGGATATCATAAGCTAGAAATATTTCATCAATATAAGGTTTGCATAGTTTCACGTCACTCAGAAGTTAAGAATTCTTTCGTGTTCGAAGCAAAGGGTCGAAGCAAAAGGCAAACCCATCCCTAAACCATATTTTCATTTTTATAGCTTTGATTGACATTTCATTGAATTTATGAACAGAAAAAATAAGGTAATATTTCAAACTGCGCTTTACTTAGTTTAAAAGTTGTTAAATACTTCTGGACACTCACCCACAATATTTAGTGAGTTCGATTTGCAATCCCATTGCAAAGAACTTTGTATCAATTTCAATCTAATACTAATTTCATACACTAAGGTTTATGGAATTTGTACGTCTGGTTGTCCCGCATTCCTTTAATAAATATACTGTAAGTTTGTCAATTATTACCGGCTTCTAATGATGAGTGACTCGTGACCACAAATCGTATTTGTGCATTAGAGTTCACATTTATTCATGCCGAATTTAACGTATCCTCCTAATTATATTAACTAAGTTGTTGTTAAGTAAGCTTATGCAATATTTTAGTTAATACATGTTTGTTCTTTACAAAATAGACATTATAAATTACATGTACATTGTCGATTGTATTAGCTATTTCCAAAATTGTTTGTTTTGTTGTTGCTAATAAGATCGATTGCACAATAAAGCTAAAACTGGAGGCGCTCGCATGCCACAACTATTGAGCAGTGAATTCGTGGAGAATACTACCGTGGATGAACAGGAATCAGTGCCAGGCGACAGGTTAAACAGTACTTTTACTACTGAAATGCATCAGATAGACAAGCTGCCAAATTCAGGTCTACCAAGGTACAACCTGAACAAATTTAACATGAAGCGAAAATGTAAGCAAATTAATTTATTTGGCCATGTATATATATATATGTATATATATATATATATATATATATGTATATATATTGTTTTCATTACCCAACCGCTTTATAATAGCAACAGTGAGAAACATCTGTTGAAATCTGTTAAACTTTTTAAGCAACTGTCATCGTTTGTGGTTCATCACGAAGCTGAAAACTTATTATCAAATCGACACATATTTGAGGATTATGATCAAACGTGACTTTTGCAGCTAATGCTTTAATACTTGCTCGATACCGAGAGAGCATACTTAATAGTACTCTTGGCAGTGCGATTAGCCAGTCGGATTCTTCTTGAGGGGCACATAACGCAGTCTTTAACTCGCAATATATGCGTTTCATCAGAAAGCTCCATTCTGGGTTGAACGCCGTCTTTCTTCTCGTGTCCATTCCTAGGTATTTAAGCAAACTTCGAAAGAGCGTATCATGAGGTTTGCACATTCATTAGTCACCACGACATTTGGGTCACCAGATCTCGTCAGCGAGTGGTGTAAGATCGCGTAATTCACAATCTTTGCACATTTACTGGTTAACGGAAGTACTTTGAGCCATCTATTGAGATGATCGGTTATTGTCATGCAGTATCGGAAAGCAAGAATTTCATCAGGACGATGAGTTCAGCTTGAATAAACTTAAAAAGAGCGTTTGGAAACTCAAAGCGTGCTAAGTCAGAGAGCGTATAACGGTAGATTTTAGACAATTAACATTCATGCTTTAAGCTATTTATTAATTTCATATCTGATAGTAGACCAGGAAAAAATGTTCTTAGAGCAGGGTTCTGATACCATTTACATCGGGATGACCCAAATCATGATATTTGTCAAAAACTAAGCAACGACAGTCTGGTGGGAGCCCAATTTTTCTGGCCGATTCTTCTTCAATTTTATAAGCGATAACTTTCACATCGCCTAATTTGAAACTAATAAATCAATCTAGGTATCTTCGTCTACATTAAGTAAGTTATGTATCACTGGCTTGCTTCGTCTGAAAATTTTGTGATAGTGACGGCTTCGCAGTATGATGGACGATTGAATTTAATTCAATACGAGATAAACAGTCTGCGATCACATTCTCTTTTGTTTTTGTATGACGGATGGTAAAGTTGAATTCACTGAGATTTATCATTTGCCGTATTACTCTTTGTACGCATTTTCAACTTTCATTTTGAAAATTAGCATAATAGATATCCTTGAATGTGCAGACAAGGATCGTACAATGCTACCGGTTCTCTTTCTATTGCTGAATACTCTTTGTCTAACGGCCTTAATTTGCTGAAGTAGAACGAAATTGGTCGCATTGAACCCTCGACTTCTTTTTCCAGTGTAGCACCTAAAGCTCGTCAGATGCACCGGCACTTGGAATCAATATTGCTTTCGGTTGAATGGCATGCAGTTTAGTATTATTTTCCAGCAAGTTTGTAATCTGTCATAGCATTAGCTGATCTAGGGTGTCTCAACGCAAACGCGAGTTTGAATTTGGAAATTTGAGCACTTGAAAATGTCTAGTTGGCCTCGTTTTTTGTTGCGCGATCTTAGAAATAATTGATATATATTAATTGCTTGAGCCAAAAACACGGCACAGTTCATCAGTGCTCATCGGTGTCAAAACTTTTCTAATAGCTTCAATTTTATCTACCAGTGTTCTAATGACATCGTGTCTGATTCAATACCAAGGGAACTTAATTTGTTGCTAAACCCAGACAAATTTTTCCATGTTCAAAATCAGACCAAACCTGTCAATATGAGCCAGGTTCTCTTTGATGTTTTGCAGTTGTCGGTCTAATTCATGAGAGAGAATTATAGCGTTATTAATGTTGGAGTATCTGCGAGTGAGTTTCTTCGTTACCTCATTCATAAAACTTATGAATGTCTGTGATGCGTTGCTCAGACCAAAGTGCATTCTTGTTTATTCGTTCAGCCCAAATGGTATTTTGACAGCCAATTTAGCTATGCTTTCTTCAAATAATAAAATTTTATGTTAGACAGATTTGAGATCGAGTGTCGTGAACCATTTTCGCTGAAAGGCGTCGTCTAAAATATTCTTCAAATTATTTTTGAGATATCGGCAGGAATCGTGGCGCGATTAAGGGCACGATAATCATGACATAATCTTCAGTCTCCAACTTGTCGTTTGGCTCACATATGAACGGATAATGCCCTTAGACTTGAAACACGACTAAAAATACCGTCCTCCATCACATAATCGAATATTATTTTGACTGCCTGGAACTTTTACCTACCTAAAGCTCTTGCTCTGGCGATGACTGGTTGGCCTTTTGCTGCTATATGCTAACGAGTTATAAATCTTGTTTTATTAATAGGATCAGAAATCTTGATATTCATGATATTAGGAAAACAGGAAATTTCTCGTACTTTAGAATGCGCGAATTTAAACGAATTGTGGTTTTTGAATGTAAGTTTAAACGATTGGCACGTTTTGTAACGGTGCTTACAGTTAAATTCGTGCAAAAGTCGACAAATATACATTTATCTCTGTGTATAATAAGTTCATGCCTTGCTAGGAAGTCTTTCTCTGGTATAAAATATTGAAGATCCGCAATAACATACGTCAATGTGAAAACAACGTATTCCTAAGGAGATTCTGATATTTGCTACACCATGTGATTTTATTAAATTGCATTTGTCGGTCTTTGACATATGTATCACATAAGACTGGAAAATAAGGCATTAAGACTGGGATTCCTGCACCAGTATTGACCACAAAAGCAACACACAAGAGTGGATTTGGTAACGACCATCAACAATTTAGTTTTTGGTGTCAGAGAAAGATGTCCACATAAAACTTACTTCCTCTTTAGATATATTGTTTTTCCGTTGTCCTTCATTGTTGAGTAAACTGCCCTTTGGCTATCAAGGAATTTCACACAGAGTGCTACCTCAGCAAGTTTGCATACAGTTTCTGGGGGTTTGTGCCTCTGTACGATGTTTTATACATCAAGTTTCACGTGTGGCAATTGGGGGACGCCGAGCTGATGGAGGATAGTTCGCAAATTTTCTTGGTGCTAATTTGTTAATAGAGTTGTTCGGACGGTGTGATGACGATGAGATATCCCCCTTACAGAGGTTCTGAACTAGGCTTCTGAGGTTAGATATTTCATTACATAACTGAATTTGCATGTGCGTCGTGACTACTTACTGTGTTAACTGGTTATTCTAATTAATGGACTGTAACTAGCTTATAAAGATTGTTAGATTCTTGCAAAAATTTAATACGTATCATTAATTTTATTTCGTGCACACAAAATATATAAATAACAGTTACTTTAAAAGAAGCATTCTATTTTTATATATAATAAAATATTAATGTACTACTAATACTAGAGCAGCTCAGAATTAGATATTCGTACTTGAAATACAACATGAGCAAAACTTAAAATACGGCTTAAATACAATTATAAACTTGTGTTCTGTAGTTCTAAAATTTAACATTTTACAATAAAATTAGCATATAATGCATGGTCTTAAAAAAGCGAAACTAATGATGAATTTGGACACCAATTTTATAAAGAGCCTCCTCTCGATTAAAGGGCTGGAGAATTAAATGCTCGAGTCGTTGTTAGTTTTGTAATATTCAATATGATCGATTTAAATTTCTATACGTAAAACTCGTGAGGATGTCGAAATATAACTCTATTAAGAATCATGCAAAATATAGTCAAAATCTTGAATAATATGAACATTCGAAAAGCGCAATTGTTCAATATGACCGAATAACTTGTAAAAGTGCTGTTTCGTGAGCTGACAGCCATGTGAATAAAAAAATAAAGAAAAGAAACTGCCTGCCTAAATAGATCTGAGCTAAATAGATGCCAAAGACTGGTCAAAGCACTGACGCGCTTGACCGCAGTTTACTCGACTAACTGACAAAAAACTTAATGAAACGTGTTCTTGGACCTGCATGCCCAGTTTTTAGCCCATTAAAATAAGAAGGTTTATTATCTATAAAATTGATTGATTAACCAAAAGTGAACCATAATAGTATCTTAACGAAATAAACAAAATAAACTAGTTTTTACTGCCGCAATAGAAATGGAATTCAATAAATGTAATATTAATATTGCCTAAGAAAGGACCAGCTTTGTTTTCATAAATGTTATAGAGGATATGAAAGGATCAAGCTACGTATCTACTCAATAAACAAACACTTTTCTTATCAAATACGTTTTCTTTTCCCAATAAAATATACTTATATATATATATATATATATATATATTAGAACACATGGAATAACATTTATTAATAAATCTTATTTCTACCAGTATCTAAGGCCATTATTCTGGATTCGTTAATATGTTCGTTCCTCCAATTCCCTCTTCACTATGTCTGTCTTTGTTTTGCGCAATTTAGACCACTCCTTTTGCGTAACGTCATGTGGTGGTTCATCGCTTTCATTGTAAGTCTGTACATTACTGACGGGTGTGTCGTATTTTACGGAACGTAGGCTATTATTGAAGGCCTGTTTGTTATCTCTATGTTCCAGTCCAATTTGATTTCTTTTCGAATTACTTTCTGCATGATTAAGCAGGGGTTCAGCTTATTAATTGCATTACATTCAAATTCCAGAAGCATTTTTTCCGTTTTTTCCCTGTACAGAACTGAAAAATTGTTTCTACTATCAGCATGACCTGTGTGTAGTACCTGTTTTCAAATTGCTGATTTTGTGCAGGAGCTGCACCGTCTCTTTTATAGTTTTTGAGAGAGTTGCTGATTTATTCAAGTTTCAAACCTCTTTTTTGATACGTTACAACCGCATCCAGCATTTTCTTTATAGGCAGATTTAGAATTTGTAAGTTATCTAACTGTAAGGAATCTATTTATTGTCAAAATTTTATCAAATGTAACGAAAATTCGTGTATGATATTTAGTTTTTAAAAACGTTGAACATTCATGCACATGAATTTAAATAACATAATAAAGCGCTGCAGAGAAAAAGCACGAAAATTAACTTTATTTAAATAGAGAGAATGGCCACCAAGAACAGCATAATAATTATAGACAATAAATTCAAATAGGAGAAAAATTACTAGCTACAGTTTCGCATGGTCCTTGGAAAGCTCATGACAATGGCAGTGTAGAATTAAATGAACATTGGTTACGCGGGTTGTTATAAAAATTACTTTTAATCAAGGTTGCAACCTTGATATAAACACCGAAACCGTTATTTAAATACATTTGTCAGTATAAATTAAATGGTGTAGAATAGGTAATTCATCCAAGTTCGAACCCCGTCCGCGGCAAATTCTGGATAGTACGTGATGGGTTCCCAATCAGGACGAAACCAATCTACTGCCTTTTCTACAATATACAATTCTTAGTTTATACTGACATATTTAAGTACATAATGGGTCAGGTTTTTATTTCAATATCGCACCCCTCATTCAAAATTTGCTTTTATTCCTTCCCGCGCAACCAATTTTGGATTAATTACAATTATGTAGTTCCACTTCACTTCTTATTTCAGAATTCTTTTTTTCAAATTGCACGTATACGGACCTGTCAAATATAATTTGAATTTTAACTTTATGAAATAATATTTAGACAAATCCTGTAGAAGATTGAATTCACGACTGTTGAAACTCGTACTAAATTTGTGTGTACACATTAAGATTGTTTTTGCAGGGACATTTATAAGCAAATAAATCCTTTCGTGTAAGAAATGGAACAAGCCAACAAGACGCGTTCGTAATTGAAGCACGGTGTGTTAGTGTGCTGCGCTATTTGAAAGATATTGTAATAAATATATATCAATTGTTGTACAAACAAAATTTATTTCTATAGTTCGATAATTTGATAAATCATTTCGAAAAATATATGCCGATGGCTACTTTAGTTTAATTTATTTCCTATTTAAACAAAATAACTTATATATTTTTTGACTGTTTTACTCTCACAGAACATTAATTGGTAAATTATAATTCGTCAAGCGATTCTTTTATTGTAGCTTCTGGTAATCTCTGTTGATTCATGTATACTGTCTACGTTATACCTAATATGTGAACATATATTTTTTAGTTCTCTGAACCCCAAAATAAAATTTATTAAGACAATTATCTGTGTTTTATAATAAAATCAAGTTACCTTAATGCATCCTTCCATAGTTTTAACAAATAGTTTTGTAAAGGAAAGTGTGCTTCCGTGAAGTTGAATATGGACGCTAAAAATTGACTATTTTAACTTTCTAAATAAATGCCTTTTTCAATTTGCCATATAAGTTTAAATTATTGTTACCAACTTATGCAAATACAATCTACTGTTTATAAATATGCCGTCAATTTAGAGTAATTTATGGATTGAGTAGGCATCTTTTCTGTCATTTATGATATTTCTTTAAATTAAGTATTTACTTTAAACAGGTATTACTTTTAAATGCGGCAGTGATAAGAATTATTTAAATCAAGTTCGCTATCTTGACGTAAACAACAGTCCAAGTATATACATAAATTTGTCAGTATAACCTAAGAATTTTATAATGAAGAGAAGGAAATTCATCAAGTAGACCGGTTTCGTCCATATTAGAAATTTCACGTACTGTCCAGAATTTGCCGCAGACAGGTCTCGAACCTGGGCATGCCTGCTTCGAAATCTGCCATTTATTATTTTTCGTTCAGTTAATATTTATTTTAAAATAGGTAGTAAATTTGTGCAATCATGTGGTACTTTCATAACAGTGAATTTTCTCAGACTCATCAAAGAAAATAAATGGAGCCTCCTACGAGTAAGTAGAAGGTAAATTCCAACACATTGTAAATGCTACATCATAGTAGTCCTATTCGTGAAATACCTATGCAATAATAGTTGAATGATTTCTAAAACTGCAGGCTTGGACGAGAAAGATACTGCATGCGGAGCAACAGAGATCTCACAAATTGTCTCCGCGACTAATGACCGCCAAAATCTGAAGCGTTCTGATAAGATTAACCGTCAGCAGAGTTTTCAATACGGCTTGAAGTCGCGCAATACTCTCAGTGGTTATCCCATTTCTGGTCACCACCAACCAAACAGACCTAACAATTATGTGGCATCGAATTTTACTGGCAAATGTAAACAGACGGCGGACGTAGAAGACATATTGAACAAACATCTTCACGGATTGCCAGATCAAAGCAGAACATTTCAAAATGTATGAAAAGTTTTGTTCTCGGTTGTGCTTATAGAAAATAAAGAAACGCTTTTTAGTATTTTATAATGTTAATAATTTAGCTGCTCTTGTTAAGATGAATTTTGAGTGAAGAAACTAAAGGATTTCTACAATAATTAATGTGATATACTGTCAAATGACAGAAAAACATACAGTTCTGATCTCAGTGATTCATCAAATGGCAGACATTATGCCACCTGAATAATTAGTTATGACAATATATATATATATATATATATATATATATATATATATATATATATATATATGTATATATATATATATATATATATATATATATATATATATATATATATATAATTACTAAAAGAAGAAATGGAAGAAACATAAGTAAACACTTATTTAATTCAGGTTTAAAATCTTTATTATACAGTATATACACGCATTTGTCAGCATAAACTAAGCATTGCATAATAAAGAAAAGGCAATTCATTAAGTATACCGATTATGTTCTTATCGAGAACTCTTCTCGTAAGCGTACTTTATGCATCCGTGTACGTGACCTTATGCCTGTAAAGTTAATAATTATTGAATTATAAAGGGAGCAAAAACCTTTTGTGCACATGAGATTATACTTCCCGTTTATTTTGACTTTTCATTATCCTTCTGATCATATTTTAAATATTTTTTACTAGGTGTGCAATACATGATACATACTTGCATATATGTCAGTTCTCCGCAAAAAAGTATCTTACTATTATTTATTCAATCGAATGATGTCACGATTACCGCGAAAAGTGTTAACTGAAATCGACCAAAGCCAGAGAATGGACTTTCTGGAGAAACAGGTGTTTTGAAGTGGTTGTAATTCTCAATTTTGATGAACTTTAGCATACCTTGAGTTCCATTGTTTTTTTTACTCCCGACAGGCTCGGTATACATTACATGTAGTGAATTGGCTCTGAATTCTCACTATCGAAGTCAATATATGAAGTTATCTCCAATACTGCAGGTTTACACATTCGAATAGGTGATTGTATCTTCCAACTATTTCACATTCCTCACCCAAATATATAGTGAGTATATTGCGTAATACCGACTCCTATTGATGAGTAACCAATAAGCACAAAACGTATGTGTATATCTGAGTATACCTTCCGTTCGTGCTGAATTTGGTTTATCCTTCTTGTCGTATTTGAACTAATTCTTTAAATCAAGTTTGCGAGCTTGAAGTAAACACCAATCCCATTGTATTTAACCAGTCGTCGAACAACATAACAAAACTACCGTCAGCCGCAACGCACTGACGCGTTTCGACCTTCCATGATCATCATCAGAGTACGACGGCAAACTGACTATCGAGGATCAAACCGCATTGAATATATATGGAAATCAAATTTAGATAGGCGGCTCTCACCTCTAGCAGTCTCGCATACATTGAACATGACTGGAAATGTCGGCTGCACAATTTCTATGCAGTCACGAACATTAACTGTTTGCAGCTTTCGCCACATATACACATATAAGCAATACAATAAAACAATAATTGATTGCGCGGGTGGTGGTAACAATTCTTTAAATCAAGTTTGCGAGCTTGAAGTAAACACCAATCCCATCGTATTTAACCAGTCGTCGAACAACATAACGAAACTACCGTCAGCCGCAACGCACTGACGCGTTTCGACCTTCCTTGATCATCATCAGAGTACGACGGCAAACTGACTATCGAGGATCAAACCGCATTGAATATAAATGGAAATCAATGTATGCGAGACTGCTAGAGGTGAGAGCCGCATATCTCAATTTGATTTCCATATATATTCAATGCGGTTTGATCCTCGCTAGTCAGTTTGCCGTCGTACTCTGATGATGATCATGGGAGGTCGAAACGCGTCAGTGCGTTGCGGCTGGCGGTAGTTTTGTTATGTTGTTCGACGACTGGTTAAAAACAATGGGATTGGTGTTTACTTCAAGCTCGCAAACTTGATTTAAAGAATTGTTACCACCACCCGCGCAATCAATTATTGTTTTATTGTATTTGAACTAATTTGTTACCAGATGCACAACACCTAACACACAATTGAATATACATACTAGTACTCCGCCACAAACAGTATCTAAGTGTTATATATTTAATTGAATGATGCCACGATTACTGCGAAATGTGATAAGTGATATCGATCAGGGCCAAAATGTGTGGATTTTCTGGAATAACAGGTGTTCAGAAATAGTTGTAATTTTCAATTTTGGTGAACTTTAGCATACATTGAAATCCATTGTGCTGGTATCGTTTCCGACTCGACAACCATAGTTTTGGTACCATGTACCTTTTCGGTACCATAATGTGGGTATCGAGTAAACACAAAACGAAAGTGCACGAGATTATACTTTCCGTTCGTGATTTCTTTGGTCTATCCTTTTTGTCAAATTTGAACTAATTTTTTACCAGATGCGCAGCACATTATACCCAATTCCTTCTGTTTGTTTGTTCAATTCAAACTCATATAGTTGAAGATGAACGCATCAGGGTGTTCTAGAAATACGTTGGACACTTCCTCGTTATAAAATAAATATTTTTGTAGCTCATAATTTTTTTCTGTTGACAGCAAATAAATACAGACGATAAACAGCCAACTTGAATGCTAAGAATTCACATGAAGCGTATTGATATGCAGTTCCCACGCTAAAATCTGGTTTTCCTCATTGTCAAGTTTCAGATGGGGAATTATTATTGCTTTCTTTGTTAACCTTCTTAATATTTTCTTAGTTGAATTTGTCAAAACTGAGCGCCATAGTGTGTGAAATCTTTGTGGAAATTCATCGTTTTTGATCCACCAGAAATAAAATATTCTACTTTCTTTCATTTAAGTGTAATGTAGTGGTTGATCTCCCGATGTTTTATTAGTTGAATTTAAGCTGGTGTATTTGATGTGCGAGAACTGCAGTTTATTTTGGATTGTGAATTAATATTACTTTTTTATGTGTAAATTATATGCCAAATTAAATTTTACGAGTATTATCCACTGAAACCGATAAAGTATTACTAATTAATGTATAGCATAAATTTAATTTAAACGATACAGAATATCATGCCTACTGTGTATGAATAGAATCACAATTAAATATATTCTAAAATGTGGCAACATTACACACAAACTGACTAATAAGTTAGCACTATAATTAAAATCGATGTACAAAAGCCTCAATAAATAAAATTGAATAAAATATAAATTAGTAATTTTGGTGTTCGGTGACAATAATGTACGCGATCGCAACGATTACACCCGGTAGGATTGATCAAATTATTACCCAAAGGATAATAAAATCTATTCTCGTAAGTAAGATTGAAATGAAAGTGGAGTCAAATATACACACACATTCGTGCTTACTGGCGAATAATCAATATGAGACAGTACTACGTCCTATATCCAATAGATATTCGTTCAAGAAATGTCGGACAAGTGTAAGTCATCATCTAATATACGAATTTATATTCTAGCAGTAATGGACTTAACTTCAAATAAAGTCTTAGGCAATACGACTGCAAAGCCAAATCACTATATATTATATATACTAAGTCTGTAAAGAGTAAAAACACAGTTTTGTCTGCGATACTGAGCTTGTCATTGGTACCAATACAATGTTTTTCGAAATACCGAGCCTCTGTCGGCAACCGAAACATGGTTTTCAGAGATAGGATAAATTTCACCAACATTAAGATTAACGAACAATTCGCATTTACAAATGAGATTATAATTTTCTTTCATTGTCCTATTGAACTCAACACGCAATTCTAAGTATATTAATTTTCCACAAAGAGTAATATATATATATATATTCTCATGTATGTGCGGTAGCACATATATCGGACGTACGAAGAAGCAATTGATAAGCAGAATCCAGCAACATTTGCCACAGAAATTGATTAACAAAGGCTTGCCACCGTCAGGAAAATCAGCTATTTCCGATCATATATTGGCAACGGGGCACCCTGTCAATTCGACCAATTTCACAATTCTACATAAAGCAAAATCTGAAAAATTACTTTTTATCTACGAAGCGCTTTACATAAAACAACAAGCACCTGAACTTAACATTCAAAAGTTTCATCAACATGATATCCTTATCGACTGGCCAAGGATAACAAAATTCAACAACAATCTACTAGTATCCAGCCAAGAACCAACAGGCCCTCGACTAGAATCAACAAACGTACAATCGGATTGGCAACAAGGTGAGGTTGAGATAACAGAGGCGCATACGATGACAGAAGTCTCCAAACAGTGTGAGCGTTTAACACGACAATCAACATTAGCGTTGTTACCAAGCGAAAATAGCACCTTGCGCAGCGGGGTGAAACGATTAACTATACTGGGAGAAAATAGCACTTGTATAGATAACAGTGAACAATTTGCACAAAGGGCTAACTCTCAAGTTATCAAAACAATCATGACAAGATCTCAGACATCACTTCGCAATACTGCGAGAATGACCTTTACATGCAAACACATACACAACACAAACACAAACGCATACACACTCACCTACTAGTCAAAACCAGAAACAGCAGTAATAACGAGTCAGATTTGTCACCAATAACATAACCAATTGACAACCCAAAATGTATAAATATGTATGATTGTATAAGAGATGTTTAGTATTCACGAAATAAATGGCCTTTATCCACTTTGTTATTTGTGTTGTTTTCCTAATTATAAGAATATATATATATATATATATATATATATATATATATATATATATATATATATATATATAGTAGTGAAACACAGTAATAACAAAGTGGATAAAAGCTTCATTATTCGAAACTTAATCATCCCTTATAGAATCATACATATTTATACATTTAGGGTTTTCAATTGATTATACTAGTGGTAACAAATCTGACTCGTTTTTATTTCTGTTTCTTGCTTTGGCTAATTGGTAAGTGTGTATACGTTTGTGTTTGTATGTATGCGTGTTTGCATGTAAAGGTCATTCTTGCAGTATTGCAAAGTGATGTCTGAAATCTGGTCATTATTGTTTTGATGGCTTGAGAATTAACCATTTGTGCGCATTGCTCACTGTTACATGTACGGGTGCTATTTTCCAAGTGTAGCTGATCATTTCACCCTGTTGCGCAAATTTATAATTTCCACATGGTAACACTGGCCATACATAGAAAATCTCCTTTCACCAGACAATACATTCACTACAACAGTAGTGTGCCAAAATCCCACAAAAGAAACTTAGTAAACAACCTAGCAAACAGAATCAGGAAGATCTGCTCTGAACACAAGATTGAGGAAGAACTGGGCTACCTCAGGAAAATTTTGCTAATGAACAACTACCCAGAGCGTTTCATTGATGTCAACATCAGACCACGGCAGATTCGTACTAGAGAGGATACCGTCAAGCAGGTTTTCCTAAACTTACCATTTAGAGGCGACGTACCAGCCTCAATAATTGTACGGCGGCTGAATAGAATAACTAAGGAGAACTTTCCCAGTGTTAAAGTTAATATGACATTTAGTACACAGAGAATCATGAGGTTGGATGCCAAAGATCAATTGCCAATTCTCTCCAAATCATTCATAGTCTACAAATTCTCATGTATGTGCGGTAGCACATATATCGGACATACGAAGAAGCAATTGATAAGCAGAATCCAGCAACATTTGCCACAGAAATTGATTAACAAAGGCTTGCCACCGTCAGGAAAATCAGCTATTTCCGATCATATACTGGCAACGGGGCACCCTGTCAATTCGACCAATTTAACAATTCTACATAAAGCAAAATCAGAAAAATTATTATTTATCTATGAAGCCCTTTACATAAAACAACAAGCACCTGACCTTAATATTCAAAAGTTTCATCAACATGATATTCTTATCGACTGGCCAAGAATAACAAAATTCAACAACAACCTACTAGTATCCAGCCAAGAACAAACAGGCCCTCAACTAGAATCAACAAACGTACAATCGGATTGGCAACAAACTGAAGTGGAAATAACAGAGGCGCATACGGTGACAGAAGTTCTTCAAACAATGTGAGCGTTTAACACTGCAATCCACACTGGCGCTGTTACCACGTGGAAATTATAACTTTGCGCAACGCGGTGAAACGATCAACTACACTGGGAAAAATAGCACTCGTACATGTAACAGTGAACAATGCGCACAAATGGTTAATTCTCAAGCCATCAAAACAATAATGACCAGATCTCAGACATCACTTTGCAATACTGCGAGAATGACCTTTACATGCAAACACGCATACACACAAACACAAACGCATACACACTTACCAACTAGCCAAAGCAAGAAAGAGAAGTAAAAACGAGTCAGATTTGTTACCACTAGCATAATCAATTGAAAACCCAAAATGTATAAATATGTATGATTGTATAAGGGATGATTAGTATTCACGAAATGAATGGCCTTTATCCACTTTGTTATTAATGTGTTCTTTCTTCCTAATTATATATATATATATACATATAAATGACTAACTGCAAACAATTTAGACAGAGAGGGAAGGAGTGCGTAAAAGGTCTAGCATCGCTCTGCGCAAAATACTTTAATGTCTACAAATAAATGGCGGCAAATTCTGGCCACTGAGGATGAAACCGGTCTATTGGATGAATTGCCTTTTCTACACTATACAATTCTTGGATTTTACGGACAAATTTATGTTCTAAATGGGTCCGATGCCTATATTAATAACGGTACAATCTCATATATACACCAGTAAACAGAAAACGAATGTGAAAGATATTATACGTTCCAGTAATGCAGTATTTGATTTAGCCTTCTGATCACATTTGAACTAGTTTTTTACTAATTGCGCAACACATAAAACACAATTGCATATATCATAGTTCTCCGTCGCATACAGTATCTAACTGTCATATATTTAATTGAATGATGTCATGATTATAGCTAAATGTGATAACTGATATTAATGAATGCCAGAGTGTTTGGATTTGCTGAAGTAACATGTGTTCAGAATTTGTTGTAATTCTCAATTTTAGCGAACTTAAGCATACACTGAAATCCATTGTACTGGTACCATGGACCGACTCGGCAACCATAATTTGATACTATGTACATTTTTGGCAACCATAGTTTTGTTATCAGGTACTGACAAAATAATTATGGTACTTTTTGAAATTTTGTTGCGGTGTGTACAAGTTTATCGGTTCAATGCCGCGTTTTGCGTACGCGGGTAATAGTTGTACACGGGCAGTTACACAAAGATCTGATTCATCACACTTTCCGATTTTGTTTTGTCTTTGATCGGGTTGAATTCTTCTTTTTTCAACTGAAAATGTGGTTCTATCACATCTTTGGTTACTGGCGACGTTTCGGTGCCTACTTCCAGCAGCATCCTCAGGCAACACAACACTGATCACAATAGCAGATTTAAGCAAATGTGGTAACCTCGTTCCAAAACCATTCTATTTATATATATTTGACTCAACACTATTTTAATCATAGAATTAACAATGGTCCTTCTTCTATATATATATATATATATATATATATATATATATATATATCGATAGAATTAAAGATATTGGACCCACACTGTTGCTTATATATATATATGTTTTTTATACATATTGATTTGTATTTTATATATTAATATAAGATGTGCATAACCTAATAAATATTTATTACTAATGTACATATATATAGGATTAGAGATGTTGGTCCCACACTGTTGCTTATATTCATATATATGTTTTTATACATATTGACATGTATTTTATATATTGATATAAGGTATGACTAACGTAATAAATATATAGTAAGAATAGAAAATATTCATGTTTAACAATTAACAATGGTCCTTCTTCTAAAAATATATATATATAAAGGTGTTACGATATTATATTTAGATATATATGTATATAGATATAATGAATTATTTTAGTCATATGAGCAAATAGTCTTATGCAATTATTTCTATGAGTTGATTAACTTCAGATTGTGCTTACGATTAGTTTTTTGAAAACGTTAGTTGTCCATACTATCTCTCTCATTCTCTCTTTAATCTTTCACCTAAGCGTCGCTATGACATTCACTCTCCATCCATCTACGAAACTTGCTGCTCCATATTTGAACTAATTTGTTGCTATGTGCGCATTACCTCACTGCAACTAACATAGCTAGAGTTCCAACTGTCATCTAATACTGTAACAAGGTTTAATTTTTTATCCTTTTAATTTTGAATTACCGTAGCACCATTGCCGTAGTTCTGCTCATATAAAAGGTTCGATACTGTCTCTCTCCCTTACAATATTCTGCATACGAGATGAGATTACGTATACCGGGAATTTGAGATAGGTGAGGTAATGATTGGTCTGCTAATTATAAATAGTTATATATTGAGTTTGAAGTCGCATTTTGAAGACTTTATATATGGTTAGATTGTATATATGTATATATATGTATATATATATATATGTATATGAGATTGTACTTTCCTATTTCCTTACATTTCTGACTCAAATATATAGTGAGTAAAGAGCGGAATAACGACTCCCACTGATTTTTCGCCAGTAAGCACGAAACAAATGTGCACATGGATTATAATTTCCGTTCATGCTGACTTTGGTTTATCCTTCTGGTCATATTTGATCTAATTTGTTACTAGGTACGCAGCATCTAATACACAATTGCAGATATTAGTTCTCCGCCACAAATATTCTTTCAAAGCGCTTTCCAATCCCCAGTCATCAGGAGTGGGTGAAATATGTTTCCATATTTCCAATCTATTCCAAAAAAATGGTTATTGTTCATACCCGTGTTAAGTAGACGAAGTTTTTTATTCGAGTGTTTTTATTTGAACTATATTATGATATGTTTTATTTCTTCATTAAATAAGATTACTTTTATAGCTGCAAATAAATATTTTTATTACCTAAAAAGAAAACTTACATCAGATAAACTGTTTATTATGCCGCCACACGCATATATGAATCCTTGTTTTCTTGTAATACTTGAGAGAATGAATTCGGAAATTATTTGAAGAAAGCGTAAAAAATATTGCGGAAATAACTTGCATATTTTACGGATTAACTTTTAATCGTGATGTTCTCAGTAAAATTTGCATTAATATTTCATTTTTACGATAACGCTATGTATTCAAATGACATGAGTGTCTTTTTTACTTGGAAACGTGGTTTTATTTCCTACTAGTTGCTGATTATCACACGGCACTGTGCCAAAAGACAGAACTCCGTCTCGACATCAAATTTGTGCAAACTTGCAACCGGAAATCGAGCAGAAGAGGAAGGGCTGAACAACACGTTTACCAATCGAGATGAAAATGCTACACCCACGAATGATGTACTGTTCATAGAAAATGGACCTTGTTTGAATGAGAACAGTCTAATTGATTCTGATCAAAATGTTAACTCGATAAATAGTCGACTGATTAGCTTAACAACTACAAATCGTACGGACAGCGATGTTGAACCAAAAATATCATCAAGACCGTTGTTGAATAAATGGGCAGGTAATGGAACAAACCAGGATCAAAATTATCTTTTAGCTGAATATGCACCAACGTCAGGTAATATAGATTCGTATAATGCAGTAATGGACGTTGAAAAGGAGGAAACGAAATATGTAAAAAGTTTCAAAATGATTCATGATAAAAATGGTAAAAGTTCAGCTGGACAAACAGGAAGCAGACAAAGGGCAACAACTAATGGAAGCCTTATGTCGAACACAAGGTGAAATTTTAGGTCTGGCTTGTATTTATCCTTTCCAGTCCATAAGATAACTGTACATTGATTCCATATGAGGAAAAAATCCCGAATTAAAACTGTTTGGCTTGATTATTATTGAAATATAAATTATTTCCATAAAACTATCAAACAACATTATTTTAAATTTAATAGCGCTAGTTAAAATTTTATCTTGTATTCTTATTTAAGTACGTGTTCGAATAACTATTTTGAGGACAATATACGTGTTCGAACTTTTTATGAATTTATATGTTAACATTTGTGTATTAGGTCTTGCGCATCTAGTAACAAATTAATTCAAATAGGACCAAAACGATAAACCAATATCAGTATAAGCAAAATGTATAATCTCGTGTGCACATTTGTTTTATGCTTATTGGCAACTCATAAGTGGGAGCCGGTATTAGGCCTTATAGCCAAAAAATATTGTCTATAAATTAAGGATAATTAGAAAGTACAATTTTCTATTACACAAGCGACTTCACAGCCACTTCACCATATATAATGCATAACGGTCCTATAAATGGTACCAACACTATGGTTGTCAAACCGGTACATGGTACTTTTACCAAAATTGACAATTACAATTACAATTGATTACCTGTTACTCCAATGAATATATACATTTTATCGTTGAAAGTGTAAGAGAATGTACTGTCCAATTGTCCCACAAACCTTGTTTTAATATATGATTAGTATAAGGCGTAATACCGTTTCATAATTATGAGACGCCAATAAGCATAAAACAAAGTTCCACATGAGATTATTAGGTGCACAACACCAAATACAAATTGCGTATATATATATATATATATATATATATATATATATATATATATATATATATATATATAAATTCTTATCAACCAACCGCATATAATATGTTAAAAGTTAGATACAGTTTGGGGTGGAGAACTAATATATATGCAAATGTGTATTAGGTGTTGCACATCTAGTAAAAAATTATTTCAAATATGACCCGAAGGATAAAACAAAAACAGCATGAACAGAAAGTATAATGTCGTGCACATTCTGTTAGTGCTTACTGACGACCCATAAGTAGAAGCCAGTATTACGCCCTTTACCCACTATATAATTTGGTGAGGAATATGAGAATATAGGACAGTACAATCTCCTATACGAATGTGTAAACCTGCAGTAGTGAAGCTAACTTCATATAAAGTCCTCGACAATACGACTTCAAAGCCAACTCACTATATATAATATATATACCAAGTCTGTAAATGGTACCGAAACTATGGCTATTGTGTCAGTACCCGATACCAACATTATGGTACCGAAAAGATACATGGTACCAACACAATGGATTTCAATGTATGCTAAAGTTCGCCAAAAATGAGAATTACAACTATTTCTCAGCACTTGTTACTCCAGCAAATCCATATGGTTATGAACACGATTGTTATTCAATTAAATGTGCGCAATTGATTATATATTAGTTCTCCGCCCCAAGCAGAATCTAACTGTTATATACTTAATTTTATTTTGTCATGATTACCACGAAATGTCATAAATGATATCGATCAAGGTCACAGTGTATGGATTTGCTGGAGTAACAGGAGTTTGAAAATACATGTAATTCTCATTTTTAGTGAAATTTAGCATACATTGAAATCCATTATATTGGTACCATGCAATTTGTCAGTACTATAATGTTGTTATTGGTTACTGCCACAATATAAATCGTGTTTGTACCATTTACAGACTTGGTATATATATTATATATAGTGAGTTCGCTTTAAAGTCGCATTGTGCAGGAATTTATATGAAGCTAGCTCCACTAATACAGGTTTACACATTCGTATGGGCGATTTTACCGTCCTATTTTCCCACTTTTCTCATCCAGATATATATTTTGTACAGGGCGCAATACTGGCTCCTAATGATGAGTCGCCTTTAAATACGAAACGAATGTGCACGAAATTATACTTTCGTTTCATGCTGTCTTTGGTTTATCCTTCTGGTCATATTTAAACAAATTTGTGATTTGGTGTGCGACATCTACTACACAATTGAATACGTTAACATCATTGTAAATTTTGTTAGATTCCTGACTAATAAAGTTCAAGAAGATGTTCAGAATACCATATTTTTGTATATGATATGAAAGACTAACTTTTATTTGTATGTAGGTATTTTGTTAATGGTCTAATTCTGTCGAGGTGGTCTCTCCAATAGCTTTGCATACTTTTACTGGTTTTCATGCAAGTCAGTACCACATTGAGTATTATACCATGCTCTAAATCGGAGATGTACATAATCTTGAATTTTCTATCCCTGCATGATTATTTTTATGGCAGTAACGTTAGTTGTGCCAAACAATATCTGAATCCTAACCGTCAAGGCAAAAGACGTTATTCACACTTGAAGACCTTTGCCCATACATAGATACACGTGCAATCATGCATAAAAAATAAATGCAGGCATACATACCCATATATAAATACATAAATCATTATCATCACATCAATGACAGCCTTTAATAACGAATGCTTCACTGTTACATAACCGTATGAAAAATTATTAAATTGTTTTTTTAAATAATGGCCGAAATCATAATTTAGAACAAAATGTTGTTCAAGTGATTTATGAATGGAATGATCTAGTTCAGATTGAGATTCCTAGGTAGCGCAGAGAATTAAGAAACATTTGGCCTCCTTACGAAACCGTTATGGCGAGAACAGCTTTAAGGCATAACGGCATAGGCAATAAGGAATGCAGGCGTCATCCTGTTTCAAGTTAAATCTTGAGTTCGATTTAACTACGCAGAGAATATTAGTGATGAATTGGTGGTGATGGAACGATAGCAAGCGTGTCA
Organism: Eudiplozoon nipponicum; assembly: GCA_029291075.1. Classification (NCBI taxonomy): domain Eukaryota; kingdom Metazoa; phylum Platyhelminthes; class Monogenea; order Mazocraeidea; family Diplozoidae; genus Eudiplozoon; species Eudiplozoon nipponicum. The sequence goes on from JAQBSW010000349.1 coordinate 64,171, forward strand.
TACGAAATGTCAAGTTTAGGTTGCCGAGAAAATCTACGGCCACTGGCGCCTGGGCATATATTGCTCGTCAGTCCTGATTGCAGATGGTCCAAGAGAAGGAAAACTTTGAATACAAAAAATTCCTTCTAGTGATGGCCGACCTAGTGTTCATTTATAGCGCATGTATGTAAAGCTAAGTGTATACATACATAAATGTTTACTTAACAACACACAGGTCAGCACTCACACATATACACATACAGACATGCATACACATATTCATACGTATATACATGCATAAATAAATAAATGCATACAAATAAATTTACATGCATGCACATATAAATACTCATAAAATGTATAAACACGTACATACATTCATACATACATAGATACATACATTCATAAATACGTATATACATGCATAAATAAATACATGAATATGAAAATGAAAACATGTGCACTTAAATGTAAAGGCACAAACACACAGACATGCATAAAAATGTAGATGCGAATATCCATACTTACACGGAAGCATGTATTTCTACATACATAAATTCAATTAATCAAAAGAACATACATGGGCGAACATACATAAATATACATATATATATATATATATATATATATATATATATATATATATATAAATATATATATGCATATATAAAGACAAACACGCACATATATCTAGGTACATTTATACAGCTATTCATACCTAAACACAAATATTTAAAAAACCAATAAAAACATACAAGCGTACATATACAAAAAGATTAGCGCAAACATATATATTCATACATATATTTCCACGCACAAACATACTCGCATACACGCGTATACATTAATTCGTATGGATGCACGAAATCAGACATGCATACATACACACACATACATGCATATACACATATTACATACATACATATATACATGCATAAATAAATACAAACATGCAAGGTCGAAACGTGTCGGAAAGTGGAACCGACGACAGTTTTGTTACGATGTGCGACTAGTTAGACACAATGGAATTACTATTTTATCAAGCTCGTAAACTTGATTTAAAGAAATTTTATCATCATTTAAGCAATGAATTATCGTTATATTGATATATTAGTTAAAGGAATTAAACGGACTGAATGAATTCGTGTGTCAGCAATTGAAAAATAATTGAGAAACTAAGATAGTGCGGTAAGGAATAAATAAGACCGGCTGGGCAGGCCATCAAATAATTGGAACGACGAAAGAGTTAGAGCAGAAGAGATTACTCACTGAATGAATGTGTTAGTGAATATGTCAGATTGCTGTAGATTACGAGAGAAATAAATTAAATTTATTAGTTAATAAGCGCATGGAAGTATAAACGATGAGTGAAGAAAAAATCGACTGGGCAGGTGAGTGAGTGATTGTGTGAGTAATTGGCTTCATGAGTGAGTGAGAAAACGAGATAGAGAGCTAGTGGAAGACTGAATGAACGTGTGATTAACAAGTGTGTTAATAGATGAATGCAAGATTATGTAAATTAGTTATTATGTATCTGAGGTAGTGAGTAACTGAATAAACAAGGAATTGAATTTGAGAGCGACAAAATAATCTAGAATGTAGCCAACCTGTTGAAAAGGAACATGCTTGAAAAAGATTTAAGTTCATGTATAAATTTTATTTCAGACAATTTTATGCAATTTGAAAGTACATGCTAAGTTGTGCGACTGTGTGGAGGGATTAATGAATAACTAAGTAAATTGATGATCAAACAATCAGTGATTGCGCGGGTGGTGGCAATAATTCTTTACTTGAACCTCGCAAAACTGATTTAATGAATTGGTGATTGATTTGACGGATGACTTAGTAAGCGTTTGAATGAATAGGTTATCGATTTCTTACGTAAGCGTATACATGTTCGTGAGCAATAACATAATATTACAAAAAAATAATTTTATTCATTAAATATCTTTTATAAAATGAAACTCATGCTAGAGATTCATTTTAATAGTTAAAATTCCAAGAAGGTTGATTGGTGAAACACTAATTTGTAGAAATTGAATTATTTTATTTAAAGAAGTCGCAAGTCCTATAATTAGTTTTTGAAGGTATAATTTTTTAAGAAAATTAAATTTATCTCTGCATATATTTTTATTCTGAAAATAAGCAAATATAATATGAAGGCTGCTATGAATGACACAGATGCTCAACGGAAAACTGCAAGTTTAACATCATACTCGGGACGACTATGTGATGATAATTTCAACTCCCGGACTCCGGTTGAACCGCCTTTACCGAATTGGTCCTGTTCATCTCGCCCATTACTTAAAAGTGCAGATGTTTCCCGCTTCATTAGTAGGTCTGCACAATACCCTTCTAGCATGGATCAAAATCATGCGTCATTGAAAAGTAAAAACGATGCGAGCAAATTCCAACTTTCGAAGCAACACCATCACAAACAACAACAACAACAACAACCAAATCAAGAACACGAACAAAACGAAGAAGAGCAAACTGTGCGTGGTTCAAAAGTTGAACAGATGCATTCTAAACAACCAGTGCGTAGCAGAACTGCTGGATCGTATCCACGTGAATTCAATCAGGGCAAACGGTTTGTTCATAAAAAATTTTTCTCGTTCTCAATTGATTTAACAAATGCATAAAAATGGCTGAAATAAAATTTCTAAGTGACAAAAAGATTTTCAATTTACTTCATATTTGCTATAAACATTATGAACCATTGTAATTCCTTAATTCAAAATATAGTAAATAAATTAAATTAATATAATAATGCATTTTAAGTAAAGAGAAAAATTAAAATTGTGAAAGAAATTGTATATAGATGAACAAATTTGGTTCACAGAATCTTTGTAATACAGTATATTTTAAATGTTGTTTTCACTGGATTCCTTTTGAATCAATTATATAATACAATATACTTTTTATGCAGCAGATTTAGTGGTTAATTTAATCGAGGTTGCGATCTTGAAATAAAAACTTGACCACTATGTGCATACAATTGGCAGTATAAAGTATTGGATAGTATAGAAAAGAAAATTCTTCCAGTAGATCGATTTCTTCCTTATTGGGAACTCATCACTTACAGCCTAGAATTTGCCGCGGACAGGGCTCGAAACTGGGCTCTAACCACTGAGCTCTGTCCACGGAAATTTCTAGGCAGTACGTGATCAGTTACCAATAAGGACGAAACCGGTCTACTGGATGAATCGCCTTTTCTACACTTTATAATATACTAAGTTTAAACTGACAAATGTATGTACATTACGGATCGGGTGTTAATATCAAAATCGAATACTTGATCAAAAGTAATTGTTATCATCGCCCGCGCAACCAATGTTCGTTTCATTATATAGTTTTTTTCAGTTATTTTTCGTTAATAATATCGGCAATTTCTGTCATATTCTGGTGTATAAGCGTCAGTAAATGTCTGTCAAATTGTTCGAATCGTTTGTGAGATTGATGGAAGTAATATCTAAGATTTGGGTAATCTTCCATTAATAAATTTTCATTTAATCAGGTTTTCCTTCCTTTTGATAGTTAATTTGTTCTGTTTTTGTACACTTTATTGCTCGATTCGGTCGATTTTCAGCCTATACAACAAAGTGAAATATTTTAATTAGGAAAATCTACCAAAAATCAATTTTCTTGCTATGCAGTTTTTCGCGTGCCTAATATATATGTGCAATTTTAATCCCTCCGCCGTATCTATTAAATTAATGTACAGGGATTTTCGTACAATTAAATTTTAGTTCATCCCCATAGATAATAAACGTTATTAAATTGTTCAAAGCCATGGTCAGTTCTCAACAGATAGCTTTTTAGCTTCATATGATACACTATGCTCATTGCGAAAACGTGTTGCTGGAATGAACATAATTATAGGGTAATTAAAATATATGAGTATCAATAGTTTGCGATTATAAACGATCATTTAGGTTTTTAAATAAGAAAAATAAAACTATATTCTGATAAAAGTGACTAACACAACATTTTTATTCGCATAAGTAATACATGTGTGTCATGGTTTTTACTTTTACCAGATATTTTGGTTAATTTTGTTTCTTAACGTTCTTCTATAATTTTCGCCGTAAAAGTTTTCGCATCTATGAAAAAAATTTTTATTATGTTCCGCTGTTTTAAATTATCATCAAAGTAAAATTCTCCACTATCATAACAATAATTATTACTAATGCACTTTTTACTCTTTTTGAATACGAGCTTTAATATAATTCATAAAACCACTCCCATGAGCTAAGATAAAGAGATATTATGCCACATAAAATATCCGTTTCTTTCTCATCGATTAACTACAAATAAACTCTTCCCCATACACACGCATACACACACACACACACACACATATATATATATATATATATATATATATATATATATATATATATATATATATATATAATATAAAACAGCGTCTCTTTAAAAGCACCTTTACTCTTGCATTTGTAATAAAGAATTAAACTGTCATTCTAGTGACGCAGTAAATGCTATTCATGCAAACTTAGTTAAACAAGATTCGTCTTCACTTTAAGATAATCAATCAATTATAACGCTCCAGCCAGAGCATTGTGCTACGTTAAGGAAATATCCACAGTGTAAGCTGTGCAGTTGGTGGTCCGCATGAGATCCAGGCAGATATTCACCGGATAATGTCTTAATGGATTAGAGTATCAGAACAGGGGGCGGATGTCCTGAAGTCCTTCGAGACACTGGCTACGTGTGTTTGGTTTGTGGGTAAATAATCTTCTTGGTAGATGCAGGTAAACCAGTAGATTAGAAGAAGCAGGATGTGTCAGTTGCTGTTTTAGGACCTTAATCAGTCTTTCTGATGTGCTAAGGCAATACCAAGTAGACTGGCAAACGTAGAATTCTAATCGATAAATGAAGCAATAACAGTTTGTCTGGATGCGCAGCAACGATATATTGGTTTGATTGACGGATAGTTGAAATTGTGAAATTGTGTTAAGACACAAATAAGAAATCAGGCGTAAAAAATCAGCGCAACAAAAGGGCGACAGCAATTGCAGGCAATGAGGATGTCAGAGGGTGTTACGTTGGAAATTTCTTTTTTTCTTATATAATTGCAGGTCGCATGTGATTGCTTTATGGATTGCGCGCTTTCTTGTTAGTCCAGTTTTTGTTAACAAAATTGCACTTTTTTATTTTAAATTAATTTAAATGATGTCGGCGATATAATCTGACTTGTTACATTGGAAATTTCCTCCTGGCGGAGCTCGATTAGTACTGCTGGGCAGAGTTCAAACCCAATTTAAAAACTGGTTGATGATCTTCCCATATGTAAACAAAAAATATATTATAATGTGCAGACCATGGGCAGATGCATACTCGGGAACTTCCTTATCAATGACATATTGTCAAATAATAAGCAGTTATTGCTACACAATTTGTTAGCCATAGTGGTCGGTCATACCATGTGAAGCAAAATAGAGCTATGCTGATAAGTTCTGAGAGCCGCAGAGTGAAAATTGCAAATGCTTCCTGGACAGGTTCAATCACGGTCATGGAGAGAATTAATGTAAGACCAAATGGACTAGTGTATGCTTGACGTTGTGGTCCATGAAATTCATGGGTGAATATGCGAAGTGCGTAACTGATGAAGTTGCTATATACATGACAATTGTCTATACTATGATATGAAGCCGGTGACTACTTATTGTTGCAACACAAGGCGTTAACCCTAATCAGCTGGTCTTATCACTCAAAAAGGTTTGGGCTCAGGCGTGAACCGTAACATCCAATTATATTTTGTGTAAACAATACAACATGAAAATCAAATGTGAAAAAATAAATAAATGAAGTCTAGTCGGTTCTTGCTGTAGAAAACATATAATAGCAAATAACTTATCATAGACGCTACAGAATTTCTGGCTACGAACAGTTGGTTATACCACATGTGTCCAATGAGTACGAAATATGAATCCTGTGTATCCATATGGGCTAATAACGTCACGTGAAATAGAGCGCAATTTATGCGCAAAACAATCAACATGTGATACGTAGAAAAATTAGCAATGGATAATTAAATTCTATTAATTGTATATAATGCAAAGTAATTTATTACATGGCTGAGATTTTTATCATGAGAAGCATGAAACACACGTAGAAGGTTTTATATCGCCAGAATTAAGCGGTTCGATAAAAGGTTTCAACCAGTTTAGCTTTACCAAAGTAGGTTTCGCGCCTTGCTTGATAATGAACTATTTTAGATGTATAAGTAAAATCGAGTAAGAGCCGCGGTACTTAGGTTGCAATGGTGGTACATCAGCGTTGTTACGAACAGGTAATTTTCTATAGCTGTGGAGCCGCGGATAAACAAAAACTGGATGAGCGTGCCTCGGCTGCTAGACTGATATATTACTGAAATAGAATTCAACGCGAGAGACTTCGAATTTTGGGTCATCCTGTGCGGGTAGTATACCTGAGAGTTGATTCTTTAGGCGTAGGTCCATGTCATTCAAGAGTTGTGACGCAGACGTTCGAAGAGATTGGCGTATACGAGCCCGCATTGCAAAGATTACTAAAGGTAGTGCATTGACCAAATTGTTATTAATGGACGGGGATGCTAAAGTAGCTTTGAGTTTTCTATAAATTCACTCTACAATACCATATGACCGTGGGTTTTAGGCGGTGGTTTGGATAAAAGTGCATCCCATGAAACGCGACGATGTTCTGAAACGATCGGATGAGAAGCATGAACTTCTATCAGTAATAACCTCGTTAGAAACACCACAATGTGGTATTCATACAGAGATAAAACCATTTATAACTTCATCTGCAGAAATGGTGCCTAGGGGTAACGCAGCAGGCCATCGTGTAATTCTATCGATCATGGTTATAAGGTAATTAAAACCTTGAATCTGAGCAAGATTTATTGTGTTGATATGAACAATGGCTAGGCATGATGTTGTTGGGAAATATTACAATTTAGTAAAGGTACGCCCGCTAATTTATTCGTTTGGAATGTAGCACACTCGCAGACCCATCACTAATCGTTGTGCTTGAGTTGAAGATCCCAGAAACGAGCTGTTTGAAGTAATTCTGTTAATTAGCCAAGACGCAGATATTGTGACCTATGCGTCCTTGCTCCATTTGGTGGCACGTTTGGGTGTTTCACACGTCGTGATGTCTGATCAAGGTGCGAACTTTATGTTGCACACTTTCTAAGAGAGCTTATGATATTTGGTGGTGGATGTGATACGATCGATGGAGTTGAACCCCAAGTGGAACAGTCCGCTGAAACGCATACATCGCGAGTTAAAGACTGCGGTATGCGTCTCTCTTGAAAAATCTGACTGGTTTACTGAACTGGTCTAGAACACTACGGGGTTGTTAAAGTTTTCGAACTCTATTCTTGCACAATTTGTTGTAATATATATTCAAATTACGTACACACAAATTGGTGATTGTCATAAAAAATATATACGCGTTATTGATGATTTGTCTAAACTGACTGGGCTGCCTGAGCGTGCAATACACATTGATTTAAACGAAACATGTTGGGCGGCATGAACTAGATTCATTACCTGGCCCGTGTTGCACTCAACGAAGTGTTTGCATCCACTATCTTCAATTTAACTCCGAATATTACGGTTTCCAATTTCATAAACCTTTTTAAACGGAAAGCACATCCTACAAATAATTTGACAATCATTAAGTTAAGTGGTAAATTTAGTTTAAATTGCTTTATTTATAATTATTTGTAGGACTCTTAATCAAAACCGTCTTTTCACTAGGTGAGCGTGTGTCATGTAGGTGTGTCTATGTGTCTGCATGTGTACATGCATCGAATTGAAATTACAGTGATCTAATACACCTACTGACGATTTATTATATATATATATATATATATATATATATATATATATATATATATATATACGCAATACATGCCTGTGTGTATTTGCTCTTGCTTGTCTTAGATAAAGAAGGAATCAATTACCGCACGTGTTGATGGGTACAACTAGGGTCAGGTAATACATATTGATTGAGTTGCCTTTCAGATATTCTGTGATTATTTATTTATGAGCAGAAAAGGAAAATAAGATGTGTCCAACAAGATACTTAGTAAGTATGTATTAGGTTTTGCGAACCTAGTAACAAATTAGTTCAGTTGTGACCAGAAGGAAGATAATTAGTAGTTCTTCCAGATAGGATTTATTCATAATGTTGACTTTTTAGTGTTAAATATATATATATATATATATATATATATATATATATGTGTGTGTGTGTGCTTGTGTGTGTGTGTGTGTATGTAATAAATAGCTATAATAACGATAAATTGCAAATTGCTTGAAGAAAGATGAAATGAATACAGTTCTTTTATTTCCAGGTGCAGAGTTTGAATAACGTTAAGCATAAATTGTGCAATAGCTTATTTTTCTCCATCGTTTTAAATTAATTGTTTGATAGACGAAATATGTGCAAATATTGTTATTATTGAAAGATTGTAGTAAGTTTTATTTATCTTACTTAAATACGATAGCACAATGCCTTAAACTGCGAATAAAAAATTATTGTTCTTATAATGTTACATCCATTTGGAAGTTATTATTAAATTATTTCAATCAAGTTTGCGAGCTTGATATAATTAACAATTCCATTATATATACATTTATTAGTATAAACTAAGCAGTAGACCGGTTTCATGTTTATTGATTTTATTAGTTGTAATAAATTGTCGTTTGATTTTACTACTGTTTAATGTTCCATAATATTAGTAGAAAATATTAGGCAAAAACACAACTGTGATACATTTAATGCTTATTAAATTTAAACCTAAAATGTCTCTGATGTGTACTCAAAAATTAGTTGTTCCATAAATTGTCTACTGAATTGGTATTATTCACATATAAATATCAGTGTTATCAGAAAAACCATAAGTTTTGATAAATTGTTCTAAGCATTATTTATAAATCACAATTAAGCTCCAAAAGAACTCGGCAATTGAGCTGTAATTTAGCATACAGTATATTCGAAGGACATATACTCCTCGTGTAAATCATTTTAACGAACAATTTTTATCTATGTTATTTTCCATTTCATTCAAAAGACGTAAAAATAGTTTCACAAAAAATAATAAATACCGTTTACTATCTTGTTCTCAAAGGAAATTTCAGTTTTAGCAAGATGATATTCCAGATCAAATTTAATTCTTGACTATATCAACAGTTTAATATATAATTATAAAATGTCAAATTTGCTCTCAACATTATAAAATTGGTTCTTTGAGATAATCATTTTATGCGCGTGTGTGCTCATAAATGACGATACAAACATATAAATAATGAAATAATGGTTTGCTTGCACAAATCTATATATATATATATATATATATATATATATATATATATATATATATATATATATATATATATATCTGTTTATTAAAAGAAGAAGCTAAAGAAATGAAGGCAGACTAGTATTTAGATAAATAGAAATTTGAATCAAGAAGTACAATTTGTTATTGGATACGAAGTATATAAATCATATTATCATCTAAATAGCAAATAACCTATCTGCCAATCTTTTGTTTGTAATTATAAAACGATAAATCTGGCATGAACAATGACAGCAAGTCTGATGGATGTAGTAAAAGGACTAAATGTATTAAGCTCTCACGTTTCAGTTCAGAAATATGTGCACTTTTAAATAATTCAGCCAACTTACTTGTGTTTTATTCAACGTTTAATAAATAAAACCCTTATTCAGTTTCATAGACATGGCAAAGAATGCTAGATTGTCCAATATAATAATAAGGTAGCTTAATTAATTTTTTCGACTAAGCACAGAGTTATTTCTACTAATGCGAAAAATAAAAATACGATTTGAATCATTTTAAGCAAACACAAGGCATCGAATTATCGCCAAGACTTAACCAAAAATTTAAGATTTTTTCCTTATTGATAGAAATGAGAAAAGTAACAATTATTCAAGTTTCTCAATGGTACGTGTACGTTTTTATCAGTTTAATTGTGTTACTCGTTTTATGCTTGATCGATCCGTATAACAGTGGTGTGGAAAACTTTTCGCAACAAGCCAACTTCTGATGTATTGTGCAACTGGCTAACATAGATATAGTTTTATTGCTTCGTTCAATTTATAAAACATTATTTTAATAATCGCCATCTCTACTTTAATTTTAGCTCAAATCAATTTACTACTGCTTTGATTTTAAGCAATTATTTTACAAGAAATTTAATTTAAACGGCCTAACGATACTTGTCTTCATTCCAAGAAACATAATCCAAGGCACCAAAGTAAACAAACACAGATCGCACAACTTTAATACACAAAAATGTCACCGTTAATATACCGTTTGGCGTTACATAGACATGCTATAGAAACTAAAATGCAATCCATGTGTGTGTCACTGATCGCCAGTTATCTGATTTTTTAAAAATCTTGACAGTGTAGGGCGCCTCCAAAAATAAATCAACTGGTACGCACAAAACGTGTTAAGGATCTAGCATCAGAAAAAGGTGGACATGGTATGTAGTTATTTTCACATTGAGCAAAATCGATACTGAACATTAAAATTGACACAACTGCTATATGTTATGCTTTAGCTAGCGTTCCAACTGATGCTATCATGATGGAAGTGCAAAACAAGTTGTTCAATGCGACATCCACAAATTTTAACCGCAAAAAGCAATATAATTTCAAATTATCGTTTCCTTTCACAGGACTCACCATATTTGAATTACGGTGAAAGCAAAAGATTTTAGTTTTGGTGTACCGAAAATGACCAATTTACAGGAATTTTCTACAAGGTGTGCTGCTCAGTTTCGACAGAAAATGTAAAACTAACGCATTTAAATTGACAAAGAGAAATTTTTCTCCAGCCACAACGAAGAAGAATTCAATGCGTACTTGGAAACTAGGATCAATCGAATCTGTGCAGAACTGATAGTGCAAATCCACCACTCATGAAAGAAATCGTGGATACCCTAAATGTTATGATCGCACAGCGCAATTCAATACAATTACGTTCTTGAAACTTCGCGCTACAATTCTCTATGATTCACCTGATGAAAGCGTAAATGTGAGATATAATTAATTAGGCCACTGAAACAGTGTGGCCTAATAAACACAATTTTCTTCACTGTTTTATTGGTTATGCGATAATTTTTCCAGTCTACCACTCAAGTGTACAGGGTCCGGAATAGTAAAATAATAAAATTTGGTTCACAAACTTGTATGTATTGTATTCACTATTCTGTGCAAATGTTTTAAAACTTTTAAAGGAATTTTATTATAAAAAGCTAAATTCCACTTATCTTGCTATTTTCCTTGTTTCAGTAAGCCGTTGGTTCGTGTCAGAGCTCTCTAGAGTGGACACAAATCAGGTAAACAAAACATATCTAATATTTTTTTTAATTTCCTGATAAGCGTTTTAAACAGTTCACTGCAATATATTATTAGTTTCAGCCTGTCTAAACCAAAGTGAAAAATTATCATCAAATGAATGCGGTCCATGATATAAAATACATAATTATAATGTTTTAAGACTGGTTCCACCTCACGAACATGTTTATTTGCGCCGGGTAAAATTCTCGATTCATTAAAGCGTCAAAGGCTTAGCAAACAATTTTGTTTATGTATTAATATTTTTTGATACTCTTGCCAAGATTTTCTTTTAAAATAGTTTGATACTCATTGCTTAGTGTCTTCATCAATCGATACGTTATCACAAGAAATACAGACAAATAATAAATCATGGGAGAAAAGTTGTTTAAATGGCTCCATTTACACTTATGAAAGGTTGATTTTACAATTACTATCTTTTCACTAGATAGGCCTGTTTGCGTTTATTTCTAAAAATTTTAATCCTTCAGTCACATAATATAACATAAATAAATACGTTAATTTAATTTACATAACAGAGATTTAATATCAACTCCGCTGTTAACACGTTATAGATGTTATAGACATGTGGTGTAAATTTAGTATACACGCTTACCATATTAATAAGATTACTGTTTAGAGATTAATTATTTTTTATTAACTAGTGAAATTACGTATTTAGGGATAACGTCGATGGATGCAGATGCACAAGTGTCAGCAAAGCAATTAATACTTTTTGTCGTAAAATAACGTTCTTTATTTGTAGAGAAATTGCTAAATTTCTCCAACACGTATACTTGATTAGACTTTTGCATAAAACCTGACAGAATATAACTATTAATGTATAACAGTTAAATACTGTTTGTTGCGGAGAACTAATATATATGCAAGTATGTATTAGGTTTTGCGAAACTAGTAACAAATTATTATAATCAAGGTTGCGGTCTTGATATAAACACCTGACCCATTAATTACTTACATATGTCAGTATAACCTAAGAATTGTATAGTGTAGAAAAGGCAATTCATCCAGTAGACCGGTTTCGTCCTTATTGGGAACTCATCAAGTACTGGCCAGAATTTGCCGCGGACAGGATACGAACCTGGGCACGTCTGCTTCGGAATCTGGTGCTCTAACCACTGAGCTATCCTGCCGCACACTACACTACACACAATTTTCAGTTATATACTAACTAATGTAACTTGGTTAGTCAATTTTTCCTTTAGGTGGAGCTCATATGGCATCCATTTAGACCCAAAGTTCCAACTAACCATGCCCAATCTGTCATTACTGAACAGACACCACATTACATGGGGAAGTGGTATTGAAATGAACATTTATATAATTAAACGAACATTGGTTGCGCGGGTGGTGATAACAATTATTATAATCAAGGTTGCGGTCTTGATATAAACACCTGACCCATTAATTACTTACATATGTCAGTATAAACTATGAATTGTATGTGTGTAGTGTAGTGTGCGGCAGGATAGCTCAGTGGTTAGAGCGCCAGATTCCGAAGCAGACGTGCCCAGGTTCGTATCCTGTCCGCGGCAAATTCTGGCCAGTACTTGATGAGTTCCCAATAAGGACGAAACCGGTCTACTGGATGAATTGCCTTTTCTACACTATACAATTCTTAGTTTATACTGACATATGTAAGTAATTAATGGGTCAGGTGTTTATATCAAGACCGCAACCTTGATTATAATAATTGCTATCACCACCCGCGCAACCAATGTTCGTTTAATTATATAAATGTTCATTTCAATACCACTTCCCCATGTAATGTGGTGTCTGTTCAGTAATGACAGATTGGGCATGGTTAGTTGGAACTTTGGGTCTAAATGGATGCCATATGAGCTCCACCTAAAGGAAAAATTGACTAACCAAGTTACATTAGTTAGTATATAACTGAAAATTGTGTGTAGTGTAGTGTGCGGCAGGATAGCTCAGTGGTTAGAGCACCAGATTCCGAAGCAGACGTGCCCAGGTTCGTATCCTGTCCGCGGCAAATTCTGGCCAGTACTTGATGAGTTCCCAATAAGGACGAAACCGGTCTACTGGATGAATTGCCTTTTCTACACTATACAATTCTTAGTTTATACTGACATATGTAAGTAATTAATGGGTCAGGTGTTTATATCAAGACCGCAACCTTGATTATAATAATTGTTATCACCACCCGCGCAACCAATGTTCGTTTAATTATATAAATGTTCATTTCAATACCACTTCCCCATGTAATGTGGTGTCTGTTCAGTAATGACAGATTGGGCATGGTTAGTTGGAACTTTGGGTCTAAATGGATGCCATATGAGCTCCACCTAAAGGAAAAATTGACTAACCAAGTTACATTAGTTAGTATATAACTGAAAATTGTGTGTAGTGTAGTGTGCGGCAGGATAGCTCAGTGGTTAGAGCACCAGATTCCGAAGCAGACGTGCCCAGGTTCGTATCCTGTCCGCGGCAAATTCTGGCCAGTACTTGATGAGTTCCCAATAAGGACGAAACCGGTCTACTGGATGAATTGCCTTTTCTACACTATACAATTCTTAGTTTATACTGACATATGTAAGTAATTAATGGGTCAGGTGTTTATATCAAGACCGCAACCTTGATTATAATAATTGTTATCACCACCCGCGCAACCAATGTTCGTTTAATTTAGTAACAAATTAGTTCAGTTGTGACCAGAAGGATAAACCAAAGTCAGCATGAACAGAAAGTATAATCTCATGTACATTCGTTTTGTACTTACTGGCGACTCATCAGTAGGAGCCGGTATTACGCCCTTTAACCACTATATATTTGGGTGATGAATGTGGAAGAATGGGACGGTACAATCTCATAGACGAATGTGTAAACCTGCAGTAGTGTAGCTATCATTGTATAGTATCGACAATGCGACTTCAACCTAACTCACTCTATGTAATATACATACGGAGTCTGGGAAGGATACTAACACTATGGCTATTGCGTCAGTAACCGGTACCAACATTATAGTACCGAAAGGGTACATGGTACTAACACTATGGTTGCCGAGTCGGTACATGGTACCAACATGATTGATATCAATGTATGCTATAGTTCACCGAAATTGAGAATTAAAACTATTTCTGAACACCTGTTACTCCAGTAAATCCATACACTCTGGCCTTGATCGATAATCAGCCATCACATTTCGCGGTGAGCATTGCATCATTGAATTCGCACGCATTGCAAAGCTAAATCATTGCTTGTTGTTTGGTTTCTGTTACGAACACAGCCATAGTGGTAGTATTCTTTACAGACCCTATATATATATATATATATATATATATATATATATATATATATATATATATATATATATATATATACATATATATATATATATATAGAGAGAGAGAGAGAGAGAGAGAGAGTGATTTAGCGTAGTGTTGCACTTTCGAAAATTTATAATGATGTTAGCTTCACCACTATAGGTTTACACATCTCGTCTAGAAGATTGTACTGTCCTATTATCCCACATTCCTCACCAAAATATATAGTAGTTATGGGGCGCAATAGGTGCTCCTACTGATGAGTCGCCAGTAAGCACGAAACGAATGTGCATGAGATTATACTTTCCGTTCATGCTGTCTTTGGTTTATCCTTCTGGTCACAACTGAACCAATTTGTTACTAGGTTCGCAACACCTAATACATACTTGCATATATATTAGCTCTCCGCAACAAACATAACTTAATGGCTAAATTTTTACCTGACGTGCAAACACCGAGGAAACAAATTCAATAAGTAATACTTAAATTTATGTAATAGACATAGCACACCTAGTAGCAAGCTGTTTCATATAGTATCATAAGGACATTACAAAATCAGTGGATAGTCACCGACTCCGAAGCAAATTTGCCACCTCTCGAGCCCTGTTCGCGGTAAAATTATGGACGGTACATGAAGTTTCAAATAATGACAAATCTGGTCTATTGGATGAATTTGATACCTTATACCCTGCGAAGCTTATACTGACAAATGTATTTATAATGGAATTA
Organism: Eudiplozoon nipponicum; assembly: GCA_029291075.1. Taxonomy (NCBI): domain Eukaryota; kingdom Metazoa; phylum Platyhelminthes; class Monogenea; order Mazocraeidea; family Diplozoidae; genus Eudiplozoon; species Eudiplozoon nipponicum. The sequence goes on from JAQBSW010000349.1 coordinate 79,566, forward strand.
GAATTTACATCAAGTTAGCTATCTTGGCTAAAACAATTGTCGTTGCCAGGAGAACATGCCAGAGTCAGTATGATCACAAAGTTTAACTCCAATGATACATGCGTTTTGTGTTCACTGAATAGTGAGGAATAGAAACTGTAAATACTCTTAAAATGACTAGACAGTTACTTAATTAATATGAAAATGAGCTGCTTACTTTTTCCATATTTATTCGTAAGTAATATAGACAGTTTGGATTTTATCACTGGTGTGCAACTAGTACATATGTAAATGTGATTACACCTTTTGTTCATACTGATTTTGGTATACCTGTCTGATGTGTTTTAACTAACTTGTTACTAGGCTATTAAACAATAAATAATGATCATGGAAGATCGAAACGCGTCAGTGCGTGCGACTGGCAGTAGTTTTGTTACGTTGTTCGACGACTGGTTAAATAAAAGAAAGGGTTGGTGTTTACTTCAAGCTCGCAAACTTGATTTAAAGAATTGTTACTAGGCTCTCCATAACTTACACATAAGTTCATATATCATTCAAAATTTCCAATTGAGCCGTTTTTGTATAACTTAATTTAACTTTAAAATCAATTTTTATGTTGGAACATAAATTTACTATTAAGCATTTTTACGCTATGAAGTTAAAAACACAAATCGCTTTTCGCAAGAAATCCAATTGACCGCAATTTCTATATAAAGTACCAGTTATTGCAATCGAAAGAAAATGGTCTTTTTTAATAACGTTGTGTTTCAATACAATTTTTCATTTAATTAAGTTATAATAGCATATATATTAGATCTTCGTCACCACAAATAAATGGTTATTCACCTTGTTGAATATCACGATTATTAATACATGTGGCGATTGTTAACGAACAAGGTCGGAATGTAAGGCGTTTCTGGAGTAGCATGTGTTCTAAACTGTTGCTATTTTTAAGTCTTTTGAACACGGGCCTATCTTCAATATCAGGGTGTTGATATTCCTTACAGATTTGGCGCATATTATATATAGTAAGTTGGCTATAAATTCGTATTGTTAAAGGCAATATGAAATGCCTTCTTCTGCTACGTTCATTCATATACATACAGGAGATTTAACCGTCCAACTGTCAAAGGTATCTTAATCAAATATATAGTAGTTTTTGGGGTAGTTCCAACTTTGGCTGATGAAGACTTCGGCATACAATCAGTCGTACAAGCACTAACGTGCTACTGGATAGGACATATCTAATACATCACCTGACGAAAAAGCTTGTCAAACAAATTTTATTGTGGAGCGAAAATATTTTAGCGACTGATAAACATACGATCCACAGTTATGCAATGGAGTATAAGTTTAACGGCTAAACATACGCCTAGGTGATACTGGCATTAAAATCAGTTAACTTAAATAAAACACCAATGAAGTTTCAACGTTAAAGAAACCATCAATTGTCGCTTAATCATTATATGTAAATGTGTCATTACTTATAAAATCAAATTTGCGAGTTTGAAGTAAACATCAATTCCATTGTATTTAACCGCTCGTACAACAAAACAAAACAACCGTTCTATGCGATTGGAGCTTATTTCAAGTAAGAAAATTTTATCACCACAATCAGTGCGCAATCAATGATCGTTTAAGATGTAACATTTTCATCTAGGACAGCTAGAACAGTATTAGAAATTGCAAGTTTGGTAGTATTAAAGATATAGTAGCCATGGTAGTAGAGAAAGTGGTATTTGTAGTCAAAATAAAGATTTATTATGCCTGTAAGACCTCGGATCTTGATTTCTGTAATAAAAAAGGGGCGTTACAGTTAATTTTAGTCTTCCTCCTTAACATTATAGATTTAAATTTTGCTTGGCTTGCCATATTTAGTTTTGAAATTCTGTTTTCATTTTTTTCAGTGACCAGTCTCAAAAATGCACGGCAATGCAAAAATTGGCCTAACACGAAGAACAAGTAACACTAATGTAAAATAGCAGAACTGTGATAAACTGGAGGACCGGTGCTTTCTCTTATACTCAAAAAATTGCCTCGATTTTTTATTTATTGCATGATGAAAGTTCAAGCAAAAACAATTGGCGCATTATGCTACGAAACGTTTATTTATAAATGCCCATATCTTATTAGAGGTTTTTTGTCCACGCAGATAAATATTACAAGAAATAAAAGGATGCCTTCTCTTTAATTTGTTTCAAACATTTTCACATTATCCGAATTACTGTTCATAGCATTGACTCTAAGAATTATTTAATCTAATATTTGAAAATTCCTCCATGATATAACTTGACAAAAATTTGGGTAAAATTAGTCATTTTTACATAATTTTATTTATTAAAATTATTATTTACATTGTTTTAGAAATTTTATGATATGAAAGGTGTTTATTCCCTTATTTGCTTCCAACAGATAATCCCGTTTTTTAATTACAGAAATTTCATCAATATTTTAAAGAAAATAGGCTAATCTCTCAACGGTTCTTACAAATATATTCGCTGCAATTCAATAAATTTATATAGAAGCGCTGTAATTTTCAATTCTCTAAATCAATAAACTCAGTCCACTATTTCAACATCGATTAGAAATCAACGGAATTACAATTCTTTTAATTTTAAACTTCAGTCGACCAATGCAGAAAAAATAACAAACGTTCCTCAAGATATTTATGTCTACTACAAAGAAACTGTTGACTTATACACTTAAGCAATAATTGATTGCGTAAAATTCATTAAATCAAGTTTGCGATCTTGAAGTAAACGCCAATCCCATTGTATTTAACCAGTCGTCGAACAACATAACAAAACTACCGCCAGCCGCAACGCACTGACGCGTTTCGACCTTCCATGATCATCATCAGAGTACGACGGCAAACTGACTATCGAGGATCAAACCGCATTGAATATATATGGAAATCAAATTTGGATATGCGGCTCTCACCTCTAGCAGTCTCGCATACATTGAACTTGACTGCAAATGTCGGCTGCACAATTTCTATGCAGTCACGAACATTAACTGTTTGTAGCTTTTGCCACACATATATATGTTCGTGACTGCATAGAAATTGTGCAGCCGACATTTCCAGTCACGTACAATATATGCAAGACTACTAGAGGTGAGAGCCGCATATCTAATTTTGCTTTCCATATATATGCAAAGCGGTTTGATCCTCGCTAGTCAGTTTGCCGTCGTACTCTGATGATGATCATGGAAGGTCGAAACGCGTCAGTGCGTGCGACTGGCGGTAGTTTTGTTATGTTGTTCGACGACTGGTTAAATACAATGGGATTGGTGTTTATTTCAAGCTCGCAAACTTGATTTAAAGAAAACTGTTGACTTCAACTATATTGATTAGGTTGTTTATGTAGACTCCCTCAGAATTTATTATAAGTGTATCGGCCAGCCGAGACTTAATTATCCCTAACTCTGCAGTCAAAGTGATCATTTTTGCAGATAATTCTCTTACTAAATTTTCCAATCCGTCATAGGCCATTTTTAGACTCAACAAAAATGCTTTATTTTTAATCAATCATTTATAGGAGTTTGATCGTATAAAGTGCGTTCATTTAGTAAAACAAAATTCAAATATTTTTTATTCTATATTCACTTATGCAGCTCGAAAGCTGCTTCTATCACTGTGCTGACTACTTCATCTTAATTCTCGAGGAAATTCTGGGGTATTCACGTCAGCCCTAGATAAGACATTTGGTGCGTTCTCGGTCACAAAGTTGGCTATTACTACATTAACACATAAGTGTATTTAATACTACGTTTACTGAGTAATAATGTATTTCGTCTGTGGTCCGAGGACGTAACAAAGACAGCATAATCAAAGTGTGTAATCAATTTGACGCGTGCATTTCATGCATGCCGGCTACTCATTAAAGACAGCTAGCGATACGCCTCAAGCCTACGATAAATTTAATCAATTAAAGAGATTCAACCCTACTGATAAGAGGACAGTAACAACTCACTAAATTAGTAACCTATAAGTTGGATATTTTGTTAGTTTAGTGTATACACATTTATTTTGGAATTTTTCAATATCCTAGCATTATAATATAAACAATTCGTTAAAATTTTGGCCTCTCCCTTAATCGCTTTTACGCATAAAACATTGTTCGACATAAGCTCATTTCTGAGACATCGAACATCATAACTCGGCCTATATTTACCATTTTGGTGTTGTAGAACCATTTTAGCAACACCTAAATAAAATTTAATATTACATTTATCCTAAAACAGTTACGTCATTTAAACAGACCCTGTAATTACGTCATTTTGGGTGGCCTCTCATTTGGAATTGACATTTTTAACCATCAAGATTCATTTTTGTCAGGTTTTTCTACACGATTAGCTTGGATTGAAATATTATTATCTAAGGACAGTCTATTGTGTCCCAAATCAGCCAACATTCCATCAGGTTTAATTCTTACTTCCTAGTCACACTATTATGCACACAATCAATAAAATCACCCAAAAATTCCAAATTATCAGTGTGCAAAGGGGAAAGTAACATCCATTTTACATTCGTTTTCTTCCTAAAAAAATCAAATCACGATACAACTAAATAATAATATTCACAGAAACATAATATTTAAGGGACATTCTATAAGAATTTAACTGAAACGGAGCTTAACATTTAGAAAATTTCGGAATAATTAAATACTGTACGCATAAACTTAGAAACAAAATTTGAAGCACTTTCCTTACAAGCTGCTTCTTTATTCGAATATATATATATATATATATATATATATATATATATATATATATATATAAGCTTGGTGGCATTCATTGTCCACTTTTTTCCTAAATAATGTTAATAAGTAGGTTTGCGAAATCGGTTATTGCGTATTTACATGATATGTATTGTGACATACAAACGATTGCTCCCAGCTACCCATTCCAGTGGAAAATTATGTGGATCTCTTTCCTGGTCTCTATATCAGTTCACAGCTCACCCCAAAATATTAAGACAAACTATGATGTAGCACTTACCCCTAGCCCCTGTAGCTACCCGTTATTACGTCATTTCACATGGTAGCAATAACTCAATTAATCTGTCGACTGAAAATGGTAAATTAAAATTCGGCCACTGTAGTTTCACTAAGTTTGTTGTGAACGGGAATGCAATTTAATTAAATTGAACACTTATCAGTTATATAATCAGCTTAACGTATATATTTTACACATTTAGTTATGATTCTATTGAATTTTCTCTCAAGATGGCCTAGAGAAATCTCCATTAACACTGGAGATAGGTCGATCCCCTATTGCCATATTATCAGCCTGACAAATATCCTTTGAATTTTTGCAGGGTTCCAGCTTCATATTTTGCGATTTCGCGATTTGCGTAGGCGGGGTGTAGCTTCACACTAACAACAACTCAAAGATTTAAGCAAATATGCTTAAATCTGCTATTGTTAGTATAGTGCTGTGTACAGTGGCCTGATGATGGTACTGGATAGAATGCACTGAAACGTTTCCAGTAAAGAAAGATTCCATAGAACCGCGTTTACAATGGTTAGTATGAACGATGTTTAAGCCTTCAGAAGAAAGGGACAAATACGCACCCAGCCCGATCGAAGACAAAACAAATGCATACATGGAAATTGTGCCTTTGCCTTTGTCGTTTCCAAGCAATTTTATGCCTGCATTTCGGCGGATATCCTTAGACATATACAAATATTCTTTTGTAAATGTTTAAACGAAATGGCTGACACATAGAAACTCAGAACAGACTACCAAAAATACACAAGAAAGGTTAGCCAATAAGATCAAAATTATCAATGGTTATTTTTCTGTTCCATACGTTAGCTAAATGTTTAGTCAGTATATTGTAACTATTGCGTAAACTACATGGTAATTAAACAATAATTGATTGCGCAGGTGGTGGTAAAAAATTTAAAATCAAGTTTGCGAGCTTGAAGTAAACACCAATCCCATTGTATTTAATCAGTCGTCGGACAACATAACATACTGATGAGTCGCCAGTAAGCACGAAACGAATGTGCATGAGATTATACTTTCCGTTCATGCTGCCTTTGGTTTATCCTTCTGATCACAACTGAACTAATTTGTTACTAGGTTCGCAAAACCTAATACATACTTGCATATACATTAGCTCTTCGCAACAAACAGTATTTAACTGTAATATATTGAATTGAATGATGTCATACTTACCGCGAAATGTGATAACTGATATCGATGAAGGCCAGAGTGTATGGTTTAACTGGAGTAACAGGCGTTCGGAAATTGTTGTAATTATCAATTTGGGTGAACTTTAGCATAAATTTATATCCATCAGGTTGGTATCATGTACCGACTCGGAAACCATAGTGTTAGTATCCGGTACTCATCGATTTTTAAAAAGGTATCAGTTACTAACACAATGGCCATAGTGTTAGTATCCTTTACAGACTCGGTATATATTATATAGTGTGAGTTAGCATTGAAGTCGTATTGTCGTTGACTTTAGATTATGTTAGATTCACTTTTACAGGTTTACACATTCGTCTAGGAGATTGTACCGTCCTATTATTCCACATTCTTCTACCGAATATATAGTGGTTAAAGGGCGTAATACCGGCTCCTCCTGATGAGTCGCCAGTAAGCACGAAACGAATGTGCATGAGATTATACTTTCCGTTCATGCTGCCTTTGGTTTATCCTTCTGGTCACAACTGAACTACTTTGTTAATAGGTTCGCAAAGCCTAATACATACTTGCATATATATTAGTTCTTCGCAACAAACAGTATTTAACATAACAAAACTACCGCTAGTCGCACGCAGTGGCGCGTTTTGACCTTCCATGATTATCATCAGACTAGCGAGGATCAAACCGCATTGCATATATATGGAAATAAAATTTAGATATGCGGCTCTCACCTCTATTAGTCGTGCATACATTGTACGTGACTGGAAATGTCGGCTGCACAATTTCTATGCAGTCACGAAAATTAACTGTTTTTAGCTTTCGCCACACACATGTATTGCTTAATTGTATTGCCTATATAAATATGTGGCGAAAGCTGCAAACAGTTAATGTTTGTGACTGCATAGAAATTGTCACCCGGCATTTCCAGTCTAGTACGAAGTATTCCAGACTGATAGAATTGAGAGCCGTATATCTAAGTTTTCGTTCCATATATATGTAATGCGGTTCGATCCTTGCTAGTCAGGTTGCCGTCGTACTCTGATGATGATCATGAAAGGTCGAAACGCGTCAGTGCGCGCCACTGGCGGTAGGTTTGTTTTGTTGTTCGAGGACTGAATAATACACTGGGATTGGTTTTTACTTCAAGTTCGCATACTTGAATTAAAGAATTTTTTACCACCATCCGCGTAATCAGTTATTGATTAACTAAATCAAAGTATGCGAGAATTGTGGCAATGTATTTAAATTAAATAAAACTGTCGCAATATCATTATAAAACATGGCAGTGTGCAGCTTTTATCAATGATATTGAATGGTTTAAATTTATAAAAATGATGAAATTTAGTAATGACGAAAAAGCAGCATAAATAGAACTGAGGTTGAAACGCATCCTAATTAATTACATAAAGAACTACAATTATTTTTAGTTCAGTAAGCCAAGTAGTCAACAAATCTATTCATGCATCATAATACTGTAAGCTTTTACTAAAACGCGGAATACGCGTGCCTAATCCACCCAAAATACGGTTGAATACTCTTTGTATGGTTCTGGGAGCGAAAAATAATAATGTACAAAAAATCACTCCCCATTCAACTGATTAGCAACAATAATTTTCAGCTATCAACTTTGAACAGCGTTTACTAGAGCAAGATTTAACTATTTCGAAGTGACAAACTTTACTCATTTTATTTCTACCTACCACCCGGCCGGCGGCAGTATTAAGATACTCTTCCACTGTTTGCTTTATGTTTAGTCGAATCTTAAGCCTCAATTTTCAGAATAGCATGACTAGAGTTGGCAATAAATGTATAAGTCCTATAGACTCCAACCGAACAACATAAAAACTGTTAAGCATTAATTGATTTTGCGCGTGGTGATAACATCTCTTTGAATCAAGTTTGCGAGCTTGCAGTAAACACCAATCCAATTTTATTTAACAAGTCTTCGAACATAGTGCGTGCAACTGACAGTAGATTTACTATGTTGTCCAAAGACTGGTTAAATAAATTGGGATTGGTGTTTACTTCAAGCGCGCAACTTAATTTATAGAACATAAAATAGTTCAGTTTACCTGTCCACCAAGTGCGAAAGATTCTTCGGGTAACTACAAAAATTAGTGATCTCTAATCCAGTTCTTACTATTCATTTTATACATGAATACTTAAAAATTCCAATGTAATTAATTTTCAAAGCAAAACAAAATGATCGAAATCCATGTCGGTCAATAAACTAGTATATAACTGTAAATTGTGAATAGCGTGCGGCAGGGTAGCTCAGTGGTGAAAAACGAGGAACTCCGAAGCATGTCTACAGAAAAAATGGACAGAACGTGAAGAGATCTCAACAGTGACAAAACCGGTCTACTGGATGAATTGCCTTTTCTACATTATACAATGCTTAGTTTATACTGACAAATGTATGTACATAATGGGATTGGTGTTTATATCAAGATCGCAACCTAGACGACTATTTACTAAATTAAACAATCAAATTCAGTGTCAGATATTTTTATTACTTCTGCAATTAATCTAAATTAACAACGGGAATTCATCTATTAAATATCTTCTTTTAAGGTTTTATAAGTTCAGTTTGTTCAGCGCCAATTAAAAATGTTTCCTGAATGCAAAGAGCATCAAAATATTTTTTGTCAAAAAACTTCCACAACAAATTATAAGTTTGAGAAGATTGCAATAAGCAAAGAAATTTCTTTTGCCAACCAAGCTTTAAAATGTTATATCTTATATATTTTTTAAAATTAAATAGGATAAAATAGTCGGCGAAATTCTGTAGCTTCTGCAGTCATTTCAGCGTCAGTTCTCTTCACGCGATTTAGATCTGTAGCATCGTTAAACAGCTGAAAGTGGGAATTAAAATAATACGAAGATAGAATTTCAACATATAAACGCAAATTTGCTGTATTTAAGAACACTATTGTGATATTTATTTGCAGTTTACCAAGCCTTATGTGTGTGACAGCTGTTTAACGGTTTTGATGTAGGCCTACTACTTTCAATCCTTATACATCGGTGAAGCACTAGGATTACATGCTCTTTATACTAATTATTATTATTTGAAATGTCCTGGCCTCTAATTTCTTTCAATCGAATTCTCATTCGAGTCCTGTTGCTATGATTCTCCTAAAAGCTTAGAAATTGAGAAAGATGGGCGAACAAGTGATCTTCTACAGGGAACATATAATATTTAATCTTTCGGCTATGCAGTAAAGACACACTTATTTAATGCTGATGCGATGCTGCTTATCCCAATTAGTTAAACAACAATTATTTTACACGAATTGGGACGAACATACTTCAAGTTAGTATGGCGAAATTAATGTCTATCTCAATTTTCCATTGCGTAAATTATGAGTAACAAAAGCTGATAAACTGTTATCGTGGTTAGTAATTAGAATCGAGAAATAAATAGCGTATGGAAACATAAATTTACAAAGTAGGCGCATAGAAGATAGTTGAAAAAGTAATTTTTTCGTCCGAACTCAACTCAACTGCAAGTATTGATACCTTATATAGCACAATTTGAAAAGCAAGAGTAAGTAGGAACTAATATATACATTATAAAACAATGAACAAGAACTTGGAAATGCATATGATGAGGCAAACACCCATACACAAAAAGTAACCAATTTATCGTCAATGTAAGTACATACAAACATTAATGTATACTACCAGAGGTGCTTTGCTAGTTTGCCGTCGTACTCTGACGATGATCATGGAAGTTCGAAACGCGAATGTTCGTGCGATTGGCGGTAGTTTTTCTGTTGTTCGTCGACTGGTTAAACACAATGGGATTGGTATTTACTTTAAGCTCGCATACTTGATTTAAAAAATTTTTACCACCACACACGCAATAATTGATTATTTAGTTGTATTACCTAAACATCCGCTTTAAATTAGTTCTCCAAGAAGCCACTGTTTGTTTAATTTTTTGAATGAATATTTCGGCCTTTCGGTGGATTCGGCTTTAATGTTATTTGTCGTTGCTTACACTTCATTTTTTCTTCAATAAATCTTTCGTAATACCTTGTTTCAACTAAAATTGTTTTGTGTACCGCTGATTCTTCGTAGCATATGTCTTCTCTGTAGGATAAATGTCGTATAAAATTTCACTTATGGGAAATCGGAACAGCAATATGGTAATGAATGTTTTTGGTAGACTTCCGTTATAGTCAACCAGATTCTTAACTCAATAAAAATTCGTCAAGAAAAGATAGTTTAGTTTAAAGGTTACTAAAACTAGTAGGGTGAGTAATTAATTATTAAATATATTTATCAAAAAAATTTTTTATTGCTTTGAGAAAATTCCGCCTTGAGTGAATACCATTTTTAGTCAATGGACGAATTGCAATACATCGAATCAGTCCAGGTGGATAGTTTTTCAGTTGAATTTAGAATTTATTCGAAGAGATTAGGAAATTTAAATACTCAAGAAATGGGATTTTAGTCAAGTTAACTCTACGAGCAGTATCAGTGTGCTAGGGCAGATATTGTTTGGTATTCACCTATTTGAGCAACATATACAAAAAATCAATATGTAACTATAACTTTACTATACACAGTTTTCAGATAAATCATCCTTTGAGCTCTTAACATTATTTTTTATTTTCAATGGAACCATATATTACTTATGCAAGGTAATAGAATTTTCAAGACAATTAAACGTGCAAAATTTCGGTTCTTACAACATATAATAAAACGAACATTAGTTATGAGGCGATGATAACAGTGTATAATCAAGGTTGCGTTATTGATATAAGTACCTGACGCATTAATGCTGCAATGTCAGTATAACTAAGGAATTGTATAGTGTGAAAAGGCAATTCATCCAGTAGACCAGTTTCATTCTTATTAGGAACATCATTTTACACTGTCAAGTGATACCGATACTGTTATCTTGAACCTTTGCGGTACTAAAAAAAAGGTTGTTCAAGAACAATCGATTATGATTACCAGAAGCTTCCTCGCTAACATGTCTTTGACACAGGGAAATTAGTATGGAAAACAATCGAGTAACGCTATCCACGTAGAGCTGGAGTATAATGCTCATCATCATACGCACATCTGACATCGTGACATGGATGTAGGACAGTAAAAATTCTCGATTTTTTGTAGTATGGCTCCAGACTATATAATAGTCAACTTTTTAGGAAATGATCGTCCTATATACATACATTTTTTTTATTATGAAATATATACGCTAAATAGTTTTCACCTCCGCGCAATGATATGCCAAAATATAAGTAATCGAAGATAGGCCGCCAAGATTTCTCAATAGAACAAAAAGAATTCTGAACTGCCAAATTTACCATTGACTGTTCTTTTTGGTAATTATAAGTGACAATTATTATATTTCTCATTACAATACAATGTTTAGATTATACTAATTATATATATATATAATATTGATATTATTATCATCAGAATCATTAGCAATATTAGTTTCCTTTCATTTTTCTCATGGATACGTGACGATGAAGCAACAGTTATTAAATGCCGTTGCATGATTGACGCTTTTTCATGATAATATATGATTGATAAAAATGATGACTGCTGATGATGATTGATAACGATGGTGCTTCATGATTCATTATGATAATGATGATGGTTAATAATGATAAAAATGATTTATGATGATTATTATAATGCTAATAGCAAGGAATAATGATGAGGATGATTTATCATGATCATTAAGCTGATTGATGATGATGACCGATGATAATGACGATTGACGATGCTGATTATGATTGAAGAATGATGTTAATGATGATGATTCTGATTTATGGTGATAGATACTGATGATGCTGAGGATGATAATTATGATAATGAGTGTTGTTTATAGATGATTATTTTTGAAGTAGCATGACGATGATAATGGATGATTCTTGATAACGATTGAGCATGATGATGATGATAATTGTTGGTGATAATGATGATTGATGTCGATGACTAATAATGCTGATTGATAATGAGGATGATGATGCTGAATTATGAAAAAATTGACGATATTAATGATTTATAATTGATGATATTGCTGCTTGATGATAATGATGATTGCTGTTGATAATAATCGATTACTGATGAAGATTGATGATCATCATCATGATAGATGATGAATATGAATCTTAATTCATTATGACTATGATGATATTCAGGCTAAGAATGATTAATTATTGATGATGATGATGATGCCGCAGGATGGTTCAGTGGTTAGAGCACCAGATTCCGAAGCATACGTGCCCAGGTTCGAGTCCTGTCCGCGGCAAATTCTGGCCAGTACATGATGAGTTCCCAATAAGGACGAAACCGGTCTACAGGATGAATTGCCTTTTCTACACTATAAAATTCTTAGTTTATACTGACATATGTAAGTAATTAATGGGTCAGGTGTTTACATCAAGACCACAACCTTGATTATAATAATTTGAAGATTATGTTGTTAATGACGATCATATTGGTTATTGTGAATGATGATTGATGGTGACTTCTGATTGATGATAAATGTGGGTGAAGATTATGATGCTTACTGTTATTTGAAGATGATGTTGTTTATGACGATCATATTGGTTATTGTGAATGATGATTGATGATAAATGTGGGTGAATATTATGATGCTCACCGTTATTTGAAGATGATATTGTTAATGACGATCATATTGTTTATTGTGAATGATGATTGATGGTGACTGCGGATTGGTGATAAATGTGGGTGAAGATTATGATGCTTACTGTTATTTGAAGATAATGTTGTTAATGACGATGATATTGGTTATTGTGAATGATGATTGATGGTGACTGCTGATTGATGATAAATGTGGGTGAAGATTATGATGCTTACTGTTATTTGAAAATAATGTTGTTAATGGCGATCAAATTGGTTATTGTGAATGATGATTGATGGTAACTGCTGATTGATGATTAATGTGGGTGAAGATTATGATGCTTACTGTTATTTTAAAATGATGTTGTTAATGACGATCATATTGGTTATTGTGAATACTGATTGATAGTGACTTTTGATAATGATAATGGTTATTAATTTCTGTTGCTCATGATGATAAACTTGATTGATGATTGTTGATAATGATGATGATTGATGATTAATGTAGACAATTGATGATTATGTTTATTATTATTATTGATAATGATGATTTTGAATTTATCAATAATTGTTTGCGTGGGTGATGGTAACAATTCTTTAAATCAAGTTTGCGAGCTTGAAGTAAGCACCAATCCCATTGTATTTAACCAGACGTCAAACAACATAACAAAACTACCGCCAGCCGCCACGCACTGACGCGTTTCGAACTTCCTTGATCATCATCAGAGTACGACGGCAAACTGACTATCGAGGATCAAACCGCATTGAATATATATGGAAATCAAATTTAGATATGCGGCTCTCACCTCTAGCAGTCTCGCATACATTGAACTTGACTGGAAATGTCGGCTGCACAATTGCTATGCAGTCACGAACATTAACTGTTTGCAGCTTTCGCCACATATACATATATAGGCAATACAATTTAAACAATAATTGATTGCGCGGGTGGTGGTAACAATTCTTTAAATCAAGTTTGCGAGCTTGAAGTAAACACCAATCCCATTGTATTTAACCAGTCGTCGAACAACATAACAAAACTACCGCCAGCCGCAACGCACTGACGCGTTTCGACCTTCCATGATCATCATCAGAGTACGACGGCAAACTGACTATCGAGGATCAAACCGCATTGAATATATATGGAAATCAAATTTAGATATGCGGCTCTCACCTCTAGCAGTCTCGCATACATTGAACTTGACTGGAAATGTCGGCTGCACAATTTCTATGCAGTCACGAACATTAACTGTTTGCAGCTTTCGCCACATATAACATATATAGGCAATACAATTTAAACAATAATTGATTGCGCGGGTGGTGGTAACAATTCTTTAAATCAAGTTTGCGAGCTTGAAGTAAACACCAATCCCATTGTATTTAACCAGTCGTCGAACAACATAACAAAACTACCGCCAGCCGCAACGCACTGACGCGTTTCGACCTTCCATGATCATCATCAGAGTACGACGGCAAACTGACTATCGAGGATCAAACCGCATTGAATATATATGGAAATCAAATTTAGATAGGCGGCTCTCACCTCTAGCAGTCTCGCATACATTGAACTTGACTGGAAATGTCGGCTGCACAATTACTATGCAGTCACGAACATTAACTGTTTGCAGCTTTCGCCACATATACATATATAGGCAATGACAATTAAACAATAATTGATTGCGCGAGTGGTGGTAACAATTCTTTAAATCAAGTTTGCGAGCTTGGAGTAAACACCAATCCCATTGTATTTAACCAGTCGTCGAACAACATAACAAAACTACCGCCAGCCGCAACGCACTGACTCGTTTCGACCTTCCTAGATCATCATCAGAGTACGACGGCAAACTGACTATCGAGGATCAAACCGCATTGAATATATATGGCAATCAAATTTAGATATGCGGCTCTCACCTCTAGCAGTCTCGCATACATTGAACTTGACTGGAAATGTCGGCTGCACAATTTCTATGCAGTCACGAACATTAACTGTTTGCAGCTTTCGCCACATATAAACATATAAGCAATACCATAAAACAATAATTGATTGCGCGGGTGGTGGTAACAATTCTTTAAATCAAGTTTGCGAGCTTGAAGTAAACACCAATCCCATTTTATTTAACCAGTTGTCGAACAGCATAACAAAACTAACGCCAGGCGCAACGCACTGACGCGTTTCGACCTTCCAAGATCATCATCAGAGTACGACGGCAAACTGACTATCGGGGATCAAACCGCATTGAATATATATGGAAATCAGATTTAGATATGCAGCTCTCACCTCTAGCAGTCTTGCATACATTGAACTTGACTGGAAATGTCGGCTGCACAATTTCTATGCAGTTACGAACATTAACTGTTTGCAGCTTTCGCCACATATATATATACAAGCAATACAATAAAACAATAATTGATTGCGCGGGTGGTGGTAACAATTCTTTAAATCAGTTTGCAGCTTAGTAAACACCAATCCAATTGATTTTAACCAGTCGTCGAACAACATATCAAAACTACCGTCAACCGCAACGCACTGACGCGTTTCGACCTTCCATGATCATCATCAGAGTACGACGGCAAACTGACTATCGAGGATCAAACCGCATTGAATATATATGGAAATCAAATTTAGATATGCGGCTCTCACCTCTAGCAGTCTCGCATACATTGAACTTGACTGGAAATGTCGGCTGCACAATTTCTATGCAGTCACGAACATTAACTGTTTGTAGCTTTCACCACATATAAATATATAGGCAATACAATTTAACAATAATTGTTTGCGCGGGTGGTGGTTACAATTCTTTAAATCAAGTTTGCGAGCTTGAAGTAAACACCAATCCCATATTTATGCTAGTGGTAACAAATCTGACTCGTTTTTACTTCTGTTTCTTGTTTTGGCTAGTTGGTAAGTGTGTATGCGTTTGTGCTTGTGCGTATGCGTGTTTGCATGTACAGATCATTCTCGCAGTATTGCGAAGTGATGTCTGATATCTTGTCATTATTGTTTTGATAGCTTGAGAATTAGCCATTTGTGCGCATTGTTCACTGTAACATATACAAGTGCTATTTTTCCCAGTATAGTTGATCGTTTCACCTCGTTGCGCAAAGTTTTCACGTGGTAACAACGCCAGTGTTGATTGCAGTGTTAAACGCTTACATTGTTTGGAGACTTCTGTCACCGTATGCGCCTCTGTTATTTCCACTTCAGTTTGTTGCCAATCCGATTGTATGTTTGTTGATTCTAGTCGAGGGCCTGTTTGTTTTTGACTAAATACTAGTAGATTGTTGTTGAAATTTGTTATTCTTGGCCAGTCGATAAGAATATCATGTTGATGAAACTTTTGAATATTTAGGTTAGGTGCTTGTTGTTTTATATGAAGTGCTTCATAAATAAATAATAATATTTCTAATTTTGCTTTATGTAGAATTGTGAAATTGGTCGAATTGACAGGGTGCCCCGTTGCCAATATATGATCGGAAATAGCTGATTTTCCTGACGGTGCGAAGCCTTTGTTAAGCAATTTCTGTGGCAAATGTTGCTGGATTCTGCTTATCAATTGCTTCTTCGTACGTTCGATATATGTGCTACCGCACATACATGTAAATTTGTAGACTATGAATGATTTGGAGAGAATTGACAATTGATCTTTGGCATCCAACCTCATGATTCTCTGTGTACTAAATGTCATATTAACTTTAACACTGGGAAAGTTGTCCTTAGTTATTCTATTCAGCCGCCGTATAATTATTGAGGCTGGTACGTCGCCTCTAAATGGTAAGTTTAGGAAAAACTGCTTGACAGTATCCTCTCTAGTACGAATCTGCCGTGGTCTGATGTTGACATCAATGAAACGCTCTGGGTAGTTGTTCATTAGCAAAATTTTCCTGAGGTAGCCCAGTTCTTCCTCAATCTTGTGTTCAGAGCAGATCTTCCTGATTCTGTTTGCTAGGTTGTTTACTAAGTTTCTTTTGTGGGATTTTGGCACACTACTGATGTAGTGAATGTATTGTCCGGTGAAAGTGGATTTTCTATGTATGGCCAGTGTCAAATCTCCGTTTGCTTCTCGAATGATTTTTATGTCAAGGAAGGGAAAACTGTCGTCTTTCTCTACCTCGAGAGTGAATTTGATGTCTGGATAGACTCCAGATGAACAACAAGATATCATCTACATACCTTTTGTAGAGTGCGCACTGGTCAATTATACCTTTTAGGCTCGTTTTTTTCCAGGTGATACATGTATACATCTGCCAGGAGGGGTGCGATGCAACTTCCCATAGCTACACCATTGATCTGACGGTAGTATATTCCTTCGAATGTAAATTGCACGTTTTTAGTACATGCTAATATGAGGTCTTTGATGTCATTGGTGTCTATAGGGAAGTCAAAATACTCATTTTTGATGAGGTCACACAAGATCTCCGTTGTCTTATCCAGTGGTATGTTTGTAAATAAGGATGCGACGTCAAGCCCCAGAGACCATTATATATATATATATATATATATATATATATATATATATATATATATATATATAATAATTTGTTCACTTGTGTTCTGCAAAACACAGGTCAGCTCTTGAAATATTTTAGTCTACCATGCAAACATATGATGGAGATAAAGAAAACATGGTAAATTCTAACCGAAGGAAAGGTCACGTATATTTGACTGACAAATTTTGTACTTCTACGACGCTCATAGCAATATCCCAGATTCATTTACAAAAAATATGATTAAAACTTCCAAAGTTTCTCACTTGAAGACCAGTGTGGCCTAGCTAGTTAAGCCCAAAATATTATCATGAAGCCTGCTGGTCCTATACATGAACAAATAACCATTTTTTTTGAAACCCCAATTTAGATTATGGACGTCGAATTTTGATAAAAAAGTATGGTTATCAATCACTAATGTAAAATTTCAACAGAAAATACCTTATAAAATAAACGATATTTAAAATATTTATGAAAACAAAAAATCCTGCTTAACATACCTTAGTATATATGTCATCATTTCGTTCAAAATCGCCTATTTTCCGCGGAAGAACATGAATGTGAACATGCTGGAAAAATATAAATTATTTTAAAGCAATAATGTTCGAAAAATCGATTATACTCATTGAAACATGATTTTTCCACAAATTTTAGGAGACAAAATAAAAACTGTTCAAACTGAACGTCAAAAATAGATCACAATTCACGAAAACAAAAATATGTGAAGAAGACCTACTATGGCTTGCTGATATTGGCGATTTTTCTGTACTAAATGGTTCACGGAACTTAGTGCCACTTTCATATCGTTTATCAACTTTAAATTATTGCTGGTCATTAACTAATTAATGCCCTATATTTAAGGTTATCGTTAGTAACTAAATTTGAATGTTTAAAATTAAATATAAATAAACAACAATAAAAATATTTTGCTTTAACTTTTTTTAAAGTGTACTGTGTGGCCCAATCCTGTGGATGAAATTAGAAACAAAGTTCCGAAACGCAGTTTAAAGAACGGAATTAACCTCAATTTGCAATGGCTAGTACAAATCCCGTTGGTCCTCAGAGCGACGCGTTTAAGTAGATCAAGGAAACGAACGCTGTGCACCGGGAAAAGAGAGAAGAATTAGCTTCTTTGAATCATTTAGAGAAAATCAGTAGCATATATCAGTAAGACATGGTACGTCGACATGTGATGAGATCATTGCGTCCAGCTTTAATTGTATATTTTCTAAGCAAGCCGGTATAATGAATGAATTGCCTTTTATTTGTATGGTAGTGTGGCTCAGTGGTTAGAAAACCAGATTCCGAAGCAGATGTGACCAGGTTCGAGCCCTATCAGCGGCAAATTCTGGCCAGTACGTGATGGGTTCCCAATAAGAACGAAACCGGTCTACTGAATTAATTGCCATTTCTACACATTACAATTCTTAGTTTATACTGACATATGTAAGTAATTAATGGGCCAGATTATATCAAGATCGCAACTTTGATTATAGTATTTTAGAAGTTTGTTTTAAAACGTTGTTATATTGAATTAACTTTCCATGTATTCACAATGTAGAACAAACTTAACATCAGGATAACCTAGAAAAAATGTGGAAAACAAATCTTCCGTAGCTACAATTAAATTTGCCGCAAACGAAGGCACAAAGAATATTTAAATCTAGCTAGGTAATGAACAAATTTATTTAATGATATTATCTTTATTGGGAAAAATTTAAGTACATCGTTTGCTCAATCATTCAAAATTATCATCAAAACAATAACGCGGAAGTATTTGAAAACGGATGCTTCAATGTCGAATAACCATTAAAATTGTCATCATCATGCCCATCAATATATATGCCACTAAATCGTCACTGGCATATGATAACAAAAAAAGGAAAATTAAAAAAAAAGATTTTAATGACAATAAGAATTTAGGCACACAAATTATAAAAAATGGAAGATTTATGGGGGAGAGGATCTAGTCACTATGAGTATATTTACCTAGGTAAAACCCAGACGTGAGGCAAATTAAATATCTAAAAATCACCCAGGCAAAATCAGCAATACAGCTTCCTTGCTGTATTCACTGTGGCATCTCATAAATAAAACCTAACAACGCAGATAACTCTGCCCTACTAAGAAAAGAAATTCACGAAAATGATTCTAATAAATCTGCAACAAAATTCGATTCCATATCGCGCAGGGTTTCCAACAGATGCGCACGAGGACACTGTCAACACATAACTACCTTGTTTCTTACGCTAATCTGGCGCCGTTGATGAGGCCATATTTGTGTTTCTGACAAGGAGCACTTGTTAGCCTATCCAAAATACATTTATAGATGTCAATGTTAATAATTAGTTGACCGTAGCCTACATTTGCTATGCTTCTCAAAAAACAGTGGTCCAACGCCTGTAAGCGTCTAAAATCATAAACTCCAAAAATGCAAGTCTCACGAGCGTATAACAAAATTGCACGAACAAATGCACAGTAATAAAAAGAACATTCGTTGTGCGGACGGTGATAATTATTATAATCAAGGTTGCGATCTTGATATAAGCACCTGACCTATTAATTACTTACATGTCAGTATAAACTAAGAATTGTATAGTGTATAAAAGGCAATGAAAATGCACAGTAAAAAAGACCGTTAAGGCGGAGTGAAATACTCGCACTTCTCTATAAATGGCGAAATTTATAGAAAATTACTTGATCTATTGCGATTCTCACACTCACCTCGTCAGACATATTGCCTGAGTTACTGATAGAGCTGCCAATGTATGTAAACCTGTCAACTAAGTCCACATCTTTACCTTTCAGTTTCAGAGTTGGAGTGAGTGGTGAGTGATCATGCACAAGTATATTAAATTTAGAGTCTGTGGTTTTCATACCGAAAGACAGAGCAACGACTGCGAAACTGTTCAAGATGGCCTGCGAAGTATCAATTAATCTTACACTTAGAATTTCGACAAAGGTATCCCGAAAGAATGGAATTATTTTTCATTACGGCATCAATTACAGAGAACCAATAATTATGTCTACGAGAGCTTAGAATGCAACATAAATTAGTACCTGCATTATGCATAGTATAAATTATCTTCGAATTTACGCCAACAAGACCAGTTAGCTTTGGCATGAGAATACCCTTCACATTATGGTCAGAAGGACGATTGTTCGAATTAACATACATATATTTTAGGTTTATTCTTATTTATTTTCCGGAAAAATATATAAAAAATCTAACACGGATAAGAGAAAAGTCCGTTGCGAATCGAGCTGAAAGTGTATCGTCTACCGAAATGAAATTTTGCGTTACTTAAATGCCCAACTTGAGCATTCACATCCCCCTTAACCAAGACCATATCTGAAATTCTTGCTCTACTTAATAAAGAGCTTATATCGGTTTAAAAATGGTTCCATTTGTCGTCTGTGCCGCAATCGTTTGGAGCATATCCAGACACAACGAAAAGGCAACGTTGATTAAGTTTTCTGGTATTGGCTTTAGTAGACGTATTTAAGCGTGCCGCACATAATCGACTATTTAAAGAAGTTTATTTAATTAACCAACATCAGCCGGTGAGCTTAGGACAATACCGAATGCCAATTTACCACCTTGAACGAACTCCGTGGACCAGATGTTCGAAGCCAATAACGTGTAGATATGAATGGTGCACCCAATCCTGTAATGCTCGTAGGAGCCTGTATTCTTGTTTCAGATATGCAAAATATGTCACTTTCTAATATATCCAACATATTTGCAAGAGCTATATGTTATCCAGTTTGTTTTAATGTGCGAACATTAAATGCGCCGATGTTAAAACATAACCTAGATTCAATGAATGAATGTTTATTTAAACTATTTTAGATGTTTAGCAATCCGATATTGCGCTCAGTGATATGATCAACACCCATCTTATTTATAGCATTTAAACAACATGATTGTTTGACTGAAAAGAGGAAAGAGAAGGAAAAGAGGCAGAATCGAAAATAAGTGTTTGCAGAAGCCTGGTTTCGCTTATCCCCCCTGCACGACCCAACAGATGAAGCGACGGCCGATGCAGTATGTATTTATTATAATTCGTATCGTTCAAGGTTATGTGTGGGCGGTTAAAGAGCATTAGGTCGCTCCTTCCTAGTGAGAATGATTTGTATACGGAGTTTTCTTTCTTTATAGGTCAGTCTAATAGAAATATCGTGATCTTCCCGTAGTATCAATAAAATACAGAATTTGTATTATATTTTTACAGGTAAACCCTAAAAAGTAACATAAGCAATATAGATTGTTTAAAATGTACATGAAGTAATATTAAAAGGACGAAAAATATAAACATCGATAAATGCGTACAGATATTTTTTAACGAAAACATTATACTTTAAATGACTATGTTCCTTTAGACAGCGCAGCCTCTTTGAGTGATGAATTCGATATTCCAGTGTTTCTCAAAATATTTAATGTAAATTTCCTTCTGAATTTTCAAGTTCGATTTTCCGAACCCATCTCGAAAGGTGGTTCCTTACTTGCAAAGATAGATAATACATACAAAATTTAATCCTCATCATCATGTACAGCCATACAAAAACCAATAGTATCTAATGTTTCATTGCCATTTAACCATATGAAGCATAACGTAAAACAAGAATTTTGTATAAATAAAGACAAAAATAATTCATTGTACCCTTCCTTTGTGCAAAAACAAAAAGAAATTTTATCAGATATAAGAAAATTTTCTTTCTCATGGTCTTCTCAAATATCTACTCATGAACATATCTTTATATATAAATTGGAAAGCAAAACAAGATAGAAATATGTGAACAAAGAGAGTGTGAAAAATAGAAACCAATCAAAATTGCGTGCGTCACATCCAGTTCAAGCTCAATTGGATAATGGCATATCACCATACATATAAGACTGTTTTTATAGCAGCATAACGAAAGCAAAACAATTTTAATAATTGCCGGCAGTCTAAATCTACGTTTATCGTGCAAGCCATACCATCAGAGATCACCGTTTTAAATCATTTGAAGCCTGAAGTGTGGCAAATAGAAAAATTGAAAGGGTGATTACGTCATCCCAATTAAAGTAGCAAAAATCTGCATTAATTATTTTCTACCAAATTAACCGTCATAAAAAGTGACTGTCCGTGCTGATACAAGTCGTATCGTTTGCAAAGTATAAAAATATGCGACAAAAGCATTGGAAAATACCACTAATCACCTTGGCTTTGAACAAATAACAGGAACGTTATGCATAGGTAATTTAAGTTCATAGAGACGGTTAGTAAAACACATTTCATAAATATCCTAACTAGACATGACTCAACACAAAAAAGACCATATATTTTGAAGATGTGTGACTTACCGTAACAGACTGCCCAGCAGCAGAGCCGTCTTGACATGACAATGTTAGGCCAGGTGCTTCTAAATGCTGTGCCAGCACCTCAGCAACTTTGTTAGCTGTAACAAAAAGATCTGCTATTTCAGCCGACGAAAGATCGTGCAATCGTGGGCAATTTGGTCGTAACGGACTGACTAAAGTGTGGCCAGGAACCAGCGGACTAAGATTGACAAACGCCACACTCAACAACGAACGAAAGAAAACATATCGTGCAGGCACAGGAATTTTGGCACTAAACATGAAGTCAGGAAATTCCGGAGGCGGCAAATCATAAAAAGAGTCAGCCACAACTTTCGAACAGCATGGGTCTGACTGCACTTTACTAAGGACAAAATGAGTATAATCATTAAAAATTCTGTGATTGCATGAATTATCTTATAAAGTTATAGATTTTAATTATATATATATATATATATATATATATATTTCTAATTAGGAAGAAAAAAACATAAATAAAAAGTAGATAATGGCCATTTATTTTGAGAATACTATACTTCGCTCTACAATCTTTTATTTATATACATTCTGCGTTTTCATTTAAATATCTGGGTGGCAACGGATATGACTCGGTTTTCTATTTCTTGTTTTGGCTGATTTGTAAGTGTGTATGCGTTTGTGTCTGTGTATGTGCCTGTTCGCACATAAAGGTCCTTCTCACTGTATTGCAAAGTGATGTCTGAGATCTGGACATTCTTGTAATGATGGCTTCATTATTAACCATCTGTTCGAACTGTTCGCTGTTATGTGTAAGAGTGCTATTTTTCCGAGTGTAGGCTTTCGTTTCACTTTTTGCGCAAATTCGTGTTCTTCACTTGGTATCAACGCAAGTGTGGATTGCAGTGCGGAACGCTCATATGGTTTGGAAATTCCTGTCACCGATTGTGCATCTGTTTTTTCCTCTTCAGTTTGTTGTCAATCTGATTGAATGGTCGTTGATTCTAGTCGAGGGTCTGTTCGGTCTTGCCTGGATACTAGTTAATTGTTGTTGAATTTTGTTATTCGTGGCCAGTCGATTAGAATATCATGTTGATGAAACTTTTGAATATTAAGGTCAGGTGTTTGTTGTTTAATATAAAGGGCTTCATAAATAAATAATATTTTTTTCTGATTTTGCTTTATGTAGAAGTGAGACGTTGGTCGAATTGACTTGGTACCTCGTTTCCAATATATGATCGGAAATAGCTGATTATCCTAACAAGCCAAGCCTATGTTAATCAATTTCTGTAGTAAATGTTGTTGGATTCTGTTTTTTTAATTGCTTCTTCGTACGTCCGATATATATGCTACCCCACATACATGAGAATTTGTAGACTATGAATGATTTGGAGAGAATTCTGGCAAGTACTTTACGAGTTTTCAATATGGACAAATAAATTACATTTGCTACCATATTTAATGTTTAGCTTATACTGACTATATATATATTCTTATAATTAGGAAAACACAAATAACGAAGTGGATAAAGGCCATTTATTTCGTGAATACTAATCATCTCTTATACAATCATACATATTTATACATTTTGGGTTTTCAATTGATTATGCTAGTGGTAACAAATCTGACTCGTTTTTACTGCTGTTTCTTGTTTTGACTAGTTGGTGAGTGTGTATGCGTTTGTGTTTGTGTGTATGCGTGTTTGCATGTAAAGGTCATTCTCGCAGTATTGCGAAGTGATGTCTGAGATCTTGTCATTATTGTTTTGATAGCTTGAGAATTAACCATTTGTGCAAATTGTTCCTATATATATATATATATATATATATATATATATATATATATATATATATATATATATATATATAGTTCAGTTTTACTACAAAAACATTTATGTAATGCGAGTTTGTTACCAAGAGACACACAACAGAACTCAATGACCCAAACAATATGAACTAATGAAACCGTAAGCGATTAGAATTCAGAGGTTCCATTCTTCGAGCCAACTTATCATTTTTGCGTAAGGTGGGCCACAAGAGATTCACAGGTATCCAGTTTTACACATATCAGAGAAGAAATGCAAAATAACATTATTTATGAAAACGAATTTTAAATAAAGCAATTAACAATGATAATCGACAACCAATCCTCTTTACAAAAAACTGAAACTTTCAAACTCACTCGTTAAATTCGAAAACAAAGTCAACATTATGCTTGTCTAGATCATCGGAACACATCCAACGGGATAAACCACTGTCGACTAATGGCCATAAATCCGGTCGACGGTGCTTTTGTATAGGCATTTGTGAACGAAAAATATTGACTGGATCATTGAAAACAAAACTTTTAGTGGGTACAGGTATGTCGACCATTAAAATTCCAGGCCCTTGCTTATGCTGCTCAGCTAATATTTCACCAGATGGACCAACAACAATACTGTGGCCATATGACGATCGGCGGGAGTTGTGCTGACCTTCCTAAATTTCAGAAAAAAGGAGAGAGAGAGAGATTATAAAGGCTTCAGCAGTTTGTATTATAAAAAAGCTATTAAATCATGTCTAAACACTAATCATTTTTTATAAATCTAAAAAACTCATGCCCAACATTTTTCCACCAGTCGTCGAACTACAAAACAAAACGACCACCAGTCGAACCGCACTGACGCGTACCAACCTTCAATGATGATCATCAGAGTACGACGGTAAAATGACTGGCGAGGGTCAAACCGCATTGCATACATATGGAACGCAAAATTAGATATGCGGCTCTCACCTCTAGTAGTCTTGCATACATTGGAAGTGACTGTAAATGTCGGCTGCATAAGTCACAGACAATGTATGCAAGACTACTAGAGGTGAGAGCCGCATATCTAATTTTGCTTTCGATATATATGCAATGCGGTTTGACCCTCACTAGTCAGTTTGCCGTCGTACTCTGGTGATGATCATGGAAGGTCGAAACGCGTCAGTGCGTTGCAGCTGGCGGTAGTTTTGTTATGTTGTTCGTAGACTGGTTAAATACAATGGGATTTGCGTTTACTTCAAGATCGCAAACTTGATTTAAAGAATTGTTACCACCACCCGCGCAATCAATTATTGTTTAAATTGTATTGCCTATATATGTTTATGTGGCGACGGCTGCAAACAGATAATATTCGTGACTGCATAGAAATTGTACAGCCGACATTTCCAGTCAAGTTCAATGTATGCGAGATTGCTAGAGGTGACAGCCGCATATCTAAATTTGATTTCCATATATATTGAATGCGGGTTGATCCTCGCTACTCAGTTTACTGTCGTACTCTGATGATGATCATGCAAGGTCGAAATGCGTCAGTGCGTTGCGACTGGCGGTAGTTTTGTTATGTTGTTCGACGACTAGTTAAATAAAATGGGATTGGTGTTTACTTCAAGGTCGTAAACTTAATTTAAATTATTGTTACCACCACCCGCGCAATCAAGTATTGTTTAATTGATGTCCATGTCTGATATGTCGAACAATCTATAATAAAAGTATCGTTTATGGCCAGACGGATGATTAAACCAATATTTTTCACAAGTGTAAGCACGAACTCACATTTCAAATGATACTGGCCTTTATCCATAAACTAATCAACATGGTCAATAAAACAATTTAATTAATTAGGCTAAAATAAAGAGCAATAAAAGGAATTATTAGTCCAGTAAGTTCAAACACTAAAATATAACTAAACATTAATTGGAATGATGTTACAAAAGTACCATTATAATGATAGAGCATGAACAATTTTCTTTAGGTATAAAAATACTAACCTGGGCAGCGGCGATTACGTAACACTGGTTTTCTAAGGCGCGCGTACGACACAAAAGATGCCAATGTCCCGCTTCTCCAGTGATCACACTAAAAGCGGCTGGATATGTGAGAACCCGCGCACCGCCAACATATCTAGCATAAGCCGCAACCTCTGGAAAGCGTATATCATAGCACTAAAATTATAAATAAAATCAAAACACCGATAAGAACGTGAAACAAGATCTCTTCCGCTTTAGTGCAATAGAATCAAAATAAAACTGACGGCTAATAACTACGATACCCACTTCGTACTAGGGATAAATTATCGCCAATATTCGTTTAGTGGTCTCTATACTATCTATATGGACCCTGAATTTGTTTTATCAACGGCCTTGATCTTTAGGCTTCATGTATAAGGGCTCTCCTGGAGCCTATTTGAGGAGGGCGGATCTCAAAAATTTGTAGGACCACTTTTTCTGCAGGTAATAATGATATGGCGAAGAAAGTCACATAATAAGAATAAGACCTTCCATATTGGTTTCAGGTACATCAGCACGACCTACTATAAGACAGATGGAAAACCTGAGACATATATACAGGCGCACAAGAACTGCGGGCTCCTGGGAGCATAAAACAATGTGTCAATAATTTGCTGGCAGTAATTCCACACCAAAAGGAATCAAACTCGTATGGTAATAGATAAAATGAAGTACAGCTTAAAAGATAAATTAGCGCAAACGTGTACATATACAAATAAATCTCACTATTTCATAACTTCAAAAATCATACATACACAAGCAAATATATATATATATATATATATATATATATATATCTAGGTATATCTTTATCATAGTCGTGCATTTGGATAGTATACAGTATATATTTTAGGAAATGGAAATATACTTAATAAGCCACCAAAGTAACTTCGGTAGTTCGCTGGAATCTTAAGAGTGGTAGGCCAATCATTTCTTGGCCGATAACAATTATACGCGATATCGGTAACTTTGTCACGGCGCAACGTGTTGTAACTTACCATAATACATTTGAATGGACAAAAATGTGTAATTCTGAGGGCAAGCATGGTTCAATGGAGAGGCCTAGTTAATTAGTTCTGATTGAAACTGTCTGCTCCGGATTCTATCGTGCACAAACAACAGGTCCTTATTTGCTGGATTTTTTTTAAAATTTCACTATAAATATATAAACGCTGTGATTAAGTGACCAATATCGAGAATAGCTGAATCCGATTGGCTATTCCTCTGTCAGTTCTAATCAACCACCGAAGTTGCTTCGTTGGCTTGACTGTAAGGTCTTCGACTTGGTGCTCAGGCAAATAGACAGATGATTTAAAGTGGTTTTCACAAATTTCTAAATTCTCCAGATGCAAAGCTAATACGTTTGGAAGTTTCTTTAGAATCCAATCCGTCTTGCGTCGCCAGAGTTTCTAGGTATACGAAATCCATGATGACTTATATTAGAGTATTAAGCACGTCCCTTTTTAAATAGGTTAGATTTAGATCGTAATAGGTAGACTTCTTGAGAAACATTAATGTTATCAAGAGCGTATTCAAGATAATAAAATCGGGCTACCACCACCAAATTTCACTCCGGAGATTGCAGCAGTGACCTAATCAAAAATTAAAAAAAAAGAGTGAGAGCATTGGCACGGCTAGATCGAACTCGGGAATTAATCGCAAAAGATTTAGATAGAACATCATCCATGCGAATACATGCTGATGAATAAATATAACAGGCTTCGAGCAATCCACAAATTTTATTTCAGGGCGACATCATTTAGCATAGTTCTGCATAAACTTACAAGAGAAACAAAATCCAAAGCAGCTGAGCAGACTAGAAAGGCAACAATAGTAAGCCACTGATACCGGTGGCGCAACTCATGAATACGACGTAGTATATTATTTTTGTTTGTACGTCTCATTCCCGGTCAAAAATCTTCCTGTGTTGGCCTAGTTCGATACTATTGTTCTTCATGTACCAATCGGCCGATAATAGATCTGACCTCCTTTGATGCAGTATAAAGCAAACTGATACCATCTTAATTATTAAATATTTAGTGTCACTCTTTCTCCGGATGGGCACAACAGCGGCGCATTTCCATTAGTTTGAGACAGACTTTTCCCTCCAGACTGCGGTAATAAGCATTTAAAGATCCTCCTGAACCTATATTTCACGGGAATTGAAAAATTCAGAAGGCCATCGTCTTCGAAGTCTTCGCGACCCTTATGAGACCGCAAGTCATCCTCTTCATCGTTAGTAGAAGTTTCAAGGTCTATCTCAAAAAAACTCCGTGGGGCAACTTCAACACTGACCAAGTCATTTACAAAATGTAATATTTAGAAGTTATTGGAAGAGGTTGACAAGTTGCGTTTCCTAAATTGATGGCGCTCGTACATCTTTGGCAGAATAACTACTGTTAAAAGGTTGGAAATGAGCGTAAAATCTTAATAATTACTTACGGTTTGTATCGGTTTCTAACTCAATAGCAACATTAGGTCAGGTCTGCTACTCATTCGCCGCGTGGTTAGCAGTAAACTCCTTGCAGAGCTTAGCGGCAGAAGACTGTTATCAGACCTACTAAATGGGCATTCACAACACCCATGATACGCTCTCGCATCTCGAATACAATACAATCAAGACCTGTTTACCAGAATATGGTCCAGCTGAGTAAGATACAACGTCCCGTTTCATCTGCACGGATCACATCTCCGCGACTTGTAACAAGATTTTGCTTTTGGTGCAGTTAAATTTAATTCATCACAACCATGGTAAGGATCAAGATTGGAGAACATGATGCCGTTATCACGGATATTTTCTGCCAGGGTCCACTTTCATGTAGCTTCATTTAACATAAAATCTAGACCGAGTTCGCCTTTTAAATCACTGGAAATCAGTAAAGTTGCGGAAAAAAGCTGAGGGGCACAGACCAACTCTTTAGCAGACACACTGAGATTAAGCGTAAATACATTTCGAATCCGAGAACTATCTCGCCTATGCGAATCGAACATACGCAAAATGAAAACTTATAGTTCTCCAGTAAAAAAGGGCTGTCGCTGCATCACTGGATAGAAGGAAACGACTCCATATATATCTGGATCACTCTCGCATTATCCAATTAGCTAGGCCCAAATGAGAAATATTTTGGAGTGCTCAAAACAGTTCTAGTCTCCTAGAATCAATAAATGTGGATACCCGATATGGGCAGTGCAAGACCCATCAAAATTTGACTGGCCGCGAACAAAGAACTCCGACATTCCGAGAACCAATAGATAACATAAGAAACACACAAGAACCAGCGAAGGCTGCTGGAAGTCCACCGTGCGTATTTCGGCTAGCGTTGTTACAGTACATTAGAAGTAGCATAGAAAACCGCTTTTATCCTACGTATTTCTTGAACCCATGTATGCGAAAACAATAGTAATGTCTAACACGCTCAAAATAATCAAAAATTGAATGTTTTTAATTAGCATTATCTTTATTCACTCACATATGAATTCAAGATGATAATATTCCTTCCCCAGATTTCCATAGGACCCTCAACCGTAGCCCGGGTGCGGTACGTAATAATTGTTAGTTGTGTTATTAATGTTAGTTTGTTGGCTATAAAATAAAAGCAGTTGCCCATTCCCAGTGAAGATGAAAGACTAGAATTCATAATCATCCTACTCTTGGATGGCCTGATAACAAAAGCTGACGAACACCACCGTACTGTTAGTTTAACGTTAGTTTTCCTACACTTATACGGTTTTCCGACCAAAGAAAATGAACATCAACTGCATAAAACAATTAGACTTGTTAAATGGCGCCAAAGTCGTCTTCGTCCCTTCTGTTAGTCCAAGTACTCACCTATGATGGATACCATAGGCCGATGTCCATTGATCGATCGAAAACTGCATTTGAGTTCTGGGAAAGGACACCAATGAGAACGGGTTGTGATAATGATCAAGAACAAGAACCACCATGTCTATAGTAAAAGAGTACTTAAAGGCCTAAAGAGCAAACTCGCATGATAGAAACTACATCAGAGCACAATGAGGACGTCATATCAAGACTCCGCCCATGAATTCGATTTAAACTTGACGTAGATGACGTCAATTTAGGCCGCAGATGATGTAGCATGTCTATGTTCAAAATAACTTTATTTCTTATATGTACAGAACACTATTTTCAGTTTATTGATGTTCGTAATGTTAAACTAAGCACAATGCTAATTTTCATACATTATGTCATTTTCTAGAAAACTTTTTTGTTCGTTTAAATTAATGTTAATACAATTGTCGTTAAATGTGATCAACAGTCAAAAAGCTAATTGATTATAAAAGGATTTTATTTTCAATAAATGATGATTGTGAGTTTGCGTTTTTACATTGTTCACACAGTAGGTCAACTGACTGACCAATTAATGGCAATATATATATATATATATATATATATATATATATATATATATGCATGAAAAATAGACATATAAATATAAGCTTACATGCATACAAACAGATGAACATATGTCAACGGAGATCCGTCTTCCACAAAGGGAGCGCAGAAGAGCGCTGAGACAAAGAAATAAGAGAGGCCAATATAAGAAGTATTAAGTCGACTAAGAGTGTGTTAGCGATAATTTAATTCCTGCACGAGATCAGTAGTGTGGCCAGTAGACGGCGTTTACTTCCTGTGAAACTGTTGCACGTTAGCATAGAAAATGTTGCTAACCATTTACATAATCTGCCAAAACACATGTGCACATGAGATTATGCGTAGTTCATGCTGAATCTCGTTTATCCTTCTGGTCCTATCTGAGCAAATTTGTTATTGGGTGGGCAACGCCTGATACGCAATTGCATATATATATTAGAGCTCCGCAACAAGCACTAGATAACTATTATATATTTAATTGAATGATTACGCATAATATGATAAGTGATATCTATCAAGACCAAAGTGTATGGATTTACTGGAATAACAGGTGTTCAGAAATAGTTGTTATCAGGTACTGACACAACAATCAGCATTGGTACACTTTGCAAGCTCTGTAGATACTATATATTGTGATTTGGCAATGGAGTCGCATTGTTAAATATTTTATATGAACTTAGCTTTATTCCTGCATGTTTACACATTCATATAGGAGATTGTATTGTCCAATTTTCCCGCATTCCTCTCCTGAATATATAACTGGCATAGGGCGTAATAATGGTTCCTATTGATGAGTCACCAGTAAGCAGGAAATGCATATGACCATGAGGTTATAACTTTAGTACATGTTGACTGGTTTATTCTTCTGGTCCTATTAAGTAACAAATACAAGCATGACTACACTTTGCAGCTTTGGCAATACTCCTTATACTATGAATAGACAATTATTCCATCTATAAATTAAAATAAAATTCCACGAGAAACTTTTTAGTATTTAGCTGTCAACGTAATTGCTTATAGAACCTGGTTACCAAGGATGGCTGCAAGTGTTTCATATGCAGAGACAACTTGAAATATGCATAAGTTTAAAACAGAGGTGTCGAAAATCATGCGAAACTATTCACGTGATGCCTCATTTTTTCATCCATACGACAAACAATTTAACATCTGCCTAATACGCTGATGAGTCACTATCAAATTATCCATTATTCATGAAAATGTGTAGACTGTAATAAACTACTGTGCTGCATAGATTAAAATGCATACAAAGACCATGTCATTCACATTATACTTGCATTTAGGACATGAAAATCTGTGTAAATACATTTAACTGCAGAAATAATTATGAAAGATGCACTACAAATGTCCCGCAGTAATTCATAAAATATAGTGTCTGAAGTCTGCTCCCAGAGTTTACTGTTAAACTTAGAATCTACAGAAATAACACCTCTTCAAAGTAGTCGTGTAGTACGCTATAGTCATAAATGCATTATAGTCGGCATAATCGGCACAATTAAGCATGTGATTCAAACAAATAGTAAACGTTTAAAAAAGTAAAAATACGAACAAATCATTACAAAGGAGATATTAACTTTAGTAAATGAACAATACAATCTTTGAAAACTAACATAGTTTGTTTAACACCGAGTAAACTTATTAAGCAGAACTACTAGAAGAATCTTAAATGAGGATTTTTAGTTCATAGTTATACTTTTGCATATAATGAACATCTCCCATACGCAATAGGATGAGCTAATAATCCTGTAGACACCACGTAAGCTGTTGAAATATCACATTAAATAGTGGTAACTTGTTAAAAAATTTTCATTTTATTAATAGGAAGGTTAATAACGAAATAGTTGTTTGACCATTTCATTTTCCCTTGCGACTTTACATCGAAATATGTATAACTAAAATACAATCCATCAAATAGACTATGATTTCACTAAAATCAAGGTTGTGCTCCTGATATAAAACCCCTTATATAAAAACATTTTTCGGTCTAAACTAAGCATTTTATGGCGGTGAAAAGGCAATTCATCCGGAACATCGGTTTCGTCCATATTTGGAACTCATCTCGTACTATACAGATTTTTCCGTAAGAGTTAACTCGTCACCAGTCGTCAAGATTAATAGCGCAACTTCTTATTGAGTCCCAATGCAAAGAAGTGAACTGCTGTAATCACGCATTATCATACAGAACAGCAATGCATAGCTATTAACGAAAATAGGCTTTTTGACGCATAAAAGTCATAATTAGGATTAGGTGTTAAGATAACATTTAATCACTCAACCATAGCGGAAAAATCGATAGGTCATTAGACTAACAGTCACTACTGTAGACTTTAATAGTTAAAAATGTCAAGTTATAAGCTGGTCTAATGTAATTTGTAGTTTGCCTATAATATAAAATAAATATGCTTCACTATACTTGTTCCTAGTAGTTAATAATGAAGAATTTTGAAAATTTGTAAAACCATGATTTGATAAATTAATTGAATTAAGATCAACGAATCATTTAGTTATCATGATCTCAAGAAATACGATAATTTTCATTCAGTTATCTTAATGAAGCAACCACAATACAGTACGCAATACAATAAACGGATATCTGAATCTACCGCACCATGGGATCCAAAGTAGTCCATGCCAATAAAGAACAATTAGTCAGGCTTCTCCACTGAGCCCTGTTTGCCATTAAACTCCAACGTGTTCGCCTATCCAATTATCTCCTGGTTAGTGCGACTAGGATGCCCCGTGATCAAGTAACGGATATCGCAAATACTTGCATCCGAGAAAGAGATGTCCGATTTATTTTTTCAGTGGTTCCAGTCAATCAACGTATTTACTTCGGTGACCTGGCGGGCAAAATGTAAAATTTTCCCCTCCCAAATAGTATCCCAATCCGCATAATCGATGTCCCATAACAAGGCTTGTTTGTGGTGAGATGTCAAAGTGCGGTCTTTAATAAATGGTTGGCTCATAAATTTTGCTCTTGATTAATGCCTCCTAACGCTTAGTTGACAATGATCTAAACAAATCGAGCGAATACGTCGAATATAAAAGCTGTCCATGTGCTCGCAGCTAAAGAGCGTGATCTTCAGTTTCCGAAGCATAAAGCAGGATAGGCAGTATGCTTGACTTTAACGTCTTGAAATTGGTGCCAAAGTAAATAGACAGGAGATTCCAAGCTATGACAATAATTGATTGCGCGGGTGGTGGTAACAATTCTTTAAATCGAGTTTGCGAGCTCGAAGCAAACAACAATCCCATTGGTTAAATACAATGGAATTGATGTTTACTTCAAGCTCGCAAACTTAATTTAAAGATTCCAAAGTTGTTTGCACAGTTTTCCACAAGAAGCATCTGCAGAACTCCATCCGTTTTGCATCACATTAGATTCTTGGTAAACGATTTGCTTTAGAGTGCCATTTAGTATGATTTTCGGCTCCGGATGACAAATGATTACAACAGTATTTTTGACACATGTATATACAGACTGTAAAGGATAGATACTTCGTGACCACAATTAATGGCTCTCTGAAGCTCTTCTTTGTTTCTACAATCAAAATAAGATCGACAATATATTTAAGGTCAACAAGCCGGCTAACCTCATTGATCTCCACTTCGGATAGTGCTAAAGTGACCTCAGAAAAGATGCATAGAAAACATAATTTAATCGAATGGGAACGACACATCCTAGTCATATGCTGGAGCCAATCGAAGAAGAATCAGAGGCCTTTACTAGTGCGAATACACGCCGAAGAGTCATTATAACTGGCTTTGAACAATCCATCAATTCTAGCCTGAACGCTATTATTTAGCGTAAAACTTACAAGCGAGACAAATTCGAAAGCAGCTGAGTGGTCTAGGAAAGTTACAATAGCGGGCCGCTGAAACCCGTGCCACTACTCAAGAAAACGGTGATGTGTGTAAATTTGGTTGCGCGGGCGGTGATAACAATCAAATAAATCAAGGATGCGATTTTGATAGAAATAACTGTTCCATTAAATATCTAAATTTGTCAGGATAAACTAAGAATTTTATAATGTAAAAAAGAAAATTGCCTCTCCTATATGATCCAATTCTTAGTTTATATTGAGTTGGACCACTTCGATTCTTTCGATTTACGAAGCCTTCTTAAGATAACAGAAGTGACCACCTTTGGTGTAGCATACAGCAAAATGATACCACGACAGTTGGCAGGAATGCTAGTGAAACCTTTTCTGGATGATGACCACAGCGGCACTATTTTCTTCGTTTTGGACAGATTTCACCCTCCAGATTACGGTAGTTCGCTTGTTCAGATCCTTAGGAAACTCTATTCCACCTAACTTGATAAATTCAGAGGGCCATCGGATTCGGCGGGTTACGATTCCTCCTGAGAGCGCAAGTCTCTACCGCTTCATCAAAACAAGAGTTTATATGTCCATCTTGTAATGCTTTCGAAACTTCATTTCATCGCGAACTACACCAATTTAACTAGAGACCGATCGAGAAGTTTTTAGAAAAGATAGACAAGTTGCACTATAGAAACTGATAGAGCTCGTTCACCCTTGGCGGATTTGAACGTAAAATTCAAATAAGTTTTTATGCGTCGACGCTGTTTCCAACACATTAACGACTTTAAAATTCTTTGTTCATTCTCCGTGTAGATGACAGTAGATTCTTTGTAAAATCCACAAAACAGAGTGTGATCTCCTCTTAGAATGGTAGGCAACAAATTGAACATAAAGAAATCAATCCAAAATTCTTTTAGATCTCCTTGTTTTCAAAATGAAATATGAGCAATACGATTTGTAAAAAAATTATCAATTAAATACAATGCAGAGTTAGATATTGTATACAAATAGAAAGATTTAAACCATCTGCGGTGGGTTCAAGGGAAACCTATGACAATTATGTAGAATTATTCAAGTCTTTTCGCCGAACTCTGTTTGTTGCTAGACTCATACGGATTTTCGCCAATTACAATGTCTCTGATATTAAGGGTACATTTCGGTGTTATTAAGTGACCAATATCGCGAATAATATTATCCAGTCAAAAAATGGTTGACCTACATCTATCGCGGTTCCATCAATCTACCGAGGTTGCTTCGCTGGCCTTGCCAGCAGAAAATGAAAATAGAACTGGTCGGCTCGTAAATTTTGCTTTTGAGAAATGCCCCTTTACGCTCAGCTACCAATAATCTAAACCAAGCAGAACTCATCGATTTATTAAGCTTGTCAGACGCTAGACATCATATAGAATCAACGTTCATTAAAATGTTCATATTCATGCTTAAACTGACAAAGTATATGAAATGGCTGTAGCGGCTTTCGTTCGATTGAGAATGTTACAAAACAATTCACTGATTCAGGCCTCACTAGCTTAAATTATAATAATGAGAAGTTGTCTAATAATGGCACAACCATGATTTAATAAATGGATTGTTATTAAAACTAAGATTACGTTAAGTAGTAGACTATGACCATAGGCACCATAGACGACAATTAATTGGTTTACTTCAGGGTTCACAAGCAAAGTATTGGCGTTGGTTAAAATTAATTATGTCTAGTATTTATTTATTACAAATAGATTCAGGTATCAGAGAATAATAGGATTTGTGAGCACCGAATTTACAAAATTGTTTGAAAAACTTACCACTGCTAGAGCTAATGCACCAATCGGTGTATTTCTTATAACAGGCGGTGGTTTATTTCCTGGGCGGATGGTTTTAGACTCATGAAAAGAAAGATTTTTTATGTGTTGGTCATCATTGCCATTCTAAGTAAATATTTAAACAAGAAATTAAGTAAACAGGATAAGATTTGAACAATATATTAATGTGTATAATTAAATTTGCAAGAAAATATGCATTTGTTTATAAAACAACTATTGATATCGGTTTTATGAGTTCGTCTCTGCGAAAAAGGACCATAAATGAATTAAACGAAGTCACATGTCAATTGATTAGTTAATAAGGCATTAACAAAGAAAGAGAATTAAGTAAATATTGTAAAAAGTAGTAAACTAAATTAACTGACTATAATAAACATTTCTCGGCAATCAGCTAGCATCTATGGTAAAAAGTTAAATATCAGAAAACATAAATTCAGATCAAGCCAAAAAAATCTCATTCATATAAATATGTTAACTAGAAGAAGGTACCAAATAACATTTATTGCAATCAGTGATCTTAAACATTAAATCTGACTGCTTTAAACATTAATTTGCGAAATTGAAGCCGCTAAGTTGGGATAACTTTAAACTTGTTAACTGGCTAACTGACTAGCGAGGATCAAACCGCATTGCATATATATGGAAAGTAAAATTAGATATGCAGCTCTCACCTCTAGTAGTCTTGCATACATTTTACGTACCTGGAAATGCCGGTTGCACAATTTCTATGCAGTCACGGAGCATTAGCTGTTTGCAGCTTTCGCCAACACACACATATATATATATATATATATATATATATATATATATATATATAGACAATACAATTAAAAAATAATTGATTGCATGGTGGTGTAACAATTCTCTAAATCAAGATTTCGGCTGGAAGTAAACGCAATCCATTGTATTTAACCAGTCGCAAAACGTAGCAAAACTACCGCCAGTCGCAACGCAAAATCAGATACGCTCTCACCTCTAGTAGTCTTGCTTGTGCTTTGTCTACAAATACCAGCTGCACAATATAGCCAGTCACGAAAATTAGCTGTTGTAGCTTTCGCCACACGACAGCGGTAGTTTTGTTATGTTCTTCGACGACTGGATAAATACAATGGGATTGGTGTTTACTTCAAGCTCGCAAACTTGATTTAAAGAATTGTTACCACCACCAACACAATCAATTATTTTTTAATTGTATTGTTTATATATGTGTGTGGCGAAAGCTACAAACAGCTAATGTTCATGACTGCATAGAAATTGTGCAGCCGGCATTTCCAGTTACGTACAATGTATGCAAGACTACTAGAGGTGAGAGCTGCATATCTAATTTTGCTTTCCATATATATGCAATGCGGTTTGATCCTCACTAGTCAGTTTGCCGTCGTATTCTGATGGTGATCATGGAAGATCGAAACGCGTCAGTGCGTTGCGACTGGCGGTAGTTTTGTTATGTTGTTTGACGACTGATTAAATACAATGGGATTGGTGTTTACTTCAAGCTCGCAAACTTGATTTAAAGAATTGTTACCACCACCCACGCAATCAATTATTTTTTAATTGTATTGTCTATATATATATATATGTGTGTGTGTGTGGCGAAAGCTACAAACAGCTAATGTTCGTGACTGCATAGAAATTGTGCAGCCGGCATTTCCAGGTACGTACAATGTATGCAAGACTACTAGAGGTGAGAGCTGCATATCTGATTTTGCTTTCCATATATATGCAATGCGGTTTGATCCTCGCTAGTCAGTTTGCCGTCGTACTCTGATGATGATCATGGAAGGTCGAAACGCGTCAGTGCGTTGCGACTGGCGGTAGTTTTGTTATGTTGTGCGACGACTGGTTAAATACAATGGGATTGGTGTTTACTTCAAGCTCGCAAACTTGATTTAAAGAATTGTTGCCACCACCCGCGCAATCAATTATTTTTTAATTGTATACTGGCTGCCCTTTCAAATTATTGACATTCGCGTTAAACATAAATTTTCTTCTTCATTCTTTTTTCGCACGAATAGCCTGTGTTGTCTGCATTGCAAGATAGTCGAAATCAATTATTCGCAACTGCATGGTGAATCGAAATCGAAGTTGTAGCTGAATACACCCGCTCTTCATTTGAGCTAGGTAAAATATTCCACCAATTTTCATTTCTTAAATTAGCAACATAAAATTCAAAAACTAAGTAATCATATAAATTATATATTTTATTTCAAACTCAATGAAGTCACACTAAAATGACTTATAATAACTTGAAATCGTATTTTTCTAAATTTAATTTTCCTATTTTATTGACAATAGCATGCCAATTAATAATAAACTAGGAATTTTTTGAACCCTTATTTAATAATAATAATAAATTTATTTGGCAACAAAGGCCAACAACTCAACAGTTTAAATGATGAGGTAAAAATCAAAAGTAGGATATGTAAAGTTGAATGTAATTGTTACTTACAAAGTATATAAACATAGGAGAGGAGGGAGTTGAGAAAGAGAAGTCCTTTCATCAACTTCGTGATAGTTCGTTCTGATGGAAAGGAGATTCCATTAGTAAGGATACTTTAGTTGTCCGACACTCACTAATGTGCATTTTATTTAAATTCAGCTGATTTCACATTTTTTACTCAAGTTAATTACTTTTCTTTTAAATCTTAACTGTTTATTACTTTTTGAACTTGTCATAAATCCTATTATTGTTTATTTCCTTTAAAACGCGATACTTTTTTTCAATAATTTAGTATATACATTTGGCATTCATTTCGGATTCGCTGACTAATTGTGCTAATTGCGGCTGAAAATTTGTCTCAAAATTGATTCAGCACCTCAAGTGCGATCAATACATTCCACACTATAAGGCTGCATTTTATTATGCATGTGGCCTTATCTGCCTTATAATAATATAGTTATTATAAACGTACTGGTCAACTAACTGTTTTACACATTATAGAAAATTAATAACTCAATATAAGTCAGTTAACGTCCACCAACGGACCTCCAGCCAACATCATGATCAGTGTTGTTGTTCAGAAGCCGTCGCCTGCGAAAATAAAGACAATTCTTCCTGTCCTTATAGTGCCTAAACGAAAGAGACCCGTGGTTGAGCGAATCACTGAATTATCCTCTTCCCCAATTGATATGATTGTTTATTTGTACACACATTTATATTCACACCGTTCGTATACTAACATGTTTTGTTTTGTCTTTTAGCATGTATATCTGCATTATATGATGAATAAAGCCTAATATTTTAGGCAACTCTTTCTTCTGACTTTTCGACTCACTCTGCCCGTTTGCTGTGCTTGTTACTGTGATTCAGAACACCAATGCTTAGCACATTTGGCGCCTCGCGTGAGACTGTAAACATCAACAATGGTCATCCCCATATTTACTACTTACAATTCTCTATTGATTTTCCATGATTGTTCTACTAAAGCTCCTCATTCTAATTCAGCTACTCAACGGAAAATCAAAAAGTTACGACAAAGATATTTGACTGCCGATGATTGGTGCATGGTTCTCCCTCACGATCTAACAGTCTTATATCGTATAACTGAAGACAACAAACCTTGCACAGTATATTGGTATCCTGACTCTTTGCAAGCTGTATTCTAGTCGACTTTATCCAAGACAAATGACAATTATTCTCCTTCAGGAAGAAATGGCAATTTGTTGAAAGCATTTTTATTTATCAACTTCTAACAAACACCACTTCTATAATAACGTCAACATTCAACTTTACATATCCTACTTTTGATTTGTACCTCATCATCTCAACTGTTGGGCCTGTCGGCCTTTGTTGCCAAATAAATTTATCATTATTGTTAATATTATAAAAAAATTCAACTAGTCACCATTTCACTCAACCATACATATCCATGCTTTTGAATTTTACCGTGGTCTTTCCATTCTTCGGTCAGGATGACCTTTTTGCTAAATATTTAACAAAATTATTATAAACAAAAACTTATGAAATAGCTAAGACAGTACTTGCCAGAATTTTCATCGATAGAGTCGAATTGGTGGCATGAGTGGCACAGTGATATGTTTGTTTATTTGTACACACATTTATATTAACACCGTTCGTATACTAACATGTTTTGTTTTGTCTTTTAGCATGTATATCTGCATTATATGATGAATAAAGCCTAATATTTTAGGCAACTCTTTCTTCTGACTTGTCTAATCATTCTGCCCGTTTGCTGTGCTTGTTACTGTGATTCAGAACAATTTATTCATCATATAACCCAATCATGGAACGCCTAATAAGACCAGAACGATTGGATGTTGAACCTAGTGCACCAGATGCAGCAAAACAATGGAATCATTGGTATCGTACATTCTGTGGCCTCCTAAAAGCAGTCGAATCCATGAATCCGGATAAATTAGACACTCTTATTTCCTACGTCTCTCCTAACGTATATGAACACATCGTTGACTGTGATACTTATGATCATGCTATCAAAACTCTAATGAATCTCTATGTCAGACCGAAAAATGAAGTCTTTGTTCGTCATATACTCGCGACTACTAAACAAGAAAATGGACAAACATTGGATCAATTTGTTCAGATTCTGAAATCGTTAGCTAGGGAATGCAATTTCAAACCAACTACGGCCGAGGAAAATCGAGACGATGCTCTGCGCGATGCCTTCATTAATGGAATCCAGTCCAATTCAATCAGACAACGTCTCTTAGAACACAACTCACTTAATTTTCAAGCGGCTTTTGATCAAGCACGTGGTCTCGAAATGGCGGAAAAGCAATCATTATCATATCAAAACTGTTTGAATTCTGCACACACTGCAACAGTTCAGCCACTCTGTCCTTCATCAACCTCCGATAAATCTACAGATAATCTTGTTGCTGCTGTTAAACAAAAATGTGACTTTTGTGGGTACGATTATCATTTAAGATGGAAATGTCCGGCCAGAAACGCCTTCTGTAAAAGTTGTGGAAACAAAGGACATTTTCAAAAGGTATGTCGCTCTAAGAATCACCGCCCAGTGGTTTCGACGCTTCATCCTACCATATCTGCAACTGTATTAGCTGCTGCTCCTGATTGTCTCACCAAATGTGTAATAAATCTAGAAGTCAATAACATAAATTGTCATGCTCTCGTTGATACAGGCAGTTCCTGTAGTTATGTTTCAGAAGCCTTCGTTTTGAAAAATAATTGGAAAATTCACTCCTCACGAGAAACAATAACCATGGCGTCTAGCTCATTTTCGAGTCATACCAAAGGTCATTGTTTTGTGTCGATTCAATACAAATCATGTGTTTATCAAAATATCAAGCTATCTATACTTTCTGATCTTTGTACTGACGTACTCCTCGGTCATGACTTCCTTGGATTGCATAAAAGTGTAAATATCTCTTTTGGTGGTCATAAATCGTCATTCACCGTCTGTTTACTGAAACCTGCATCTGTTACGTCCCCGCCTCTTTTCCACCATTTAACTGCTAACTGGAGGCCTATTGCTACGAAATCAAGAAGGTACAATCGAATGGATGAAATATTTATCCGGGATGAAATAAACAGATTAGTTTCTGATGGCATTATCGAACCTTCAACATCCCCGTGGAGAGCACAAGTTCTCGTGGTATCGAATGAGAATCACAAGAAACGTATGGTTGTGGACTACAGCCAAACGGTCAACAAATTCACACTCTTAGACGCCTATCCTTTGCCGAAAATAGACCAAATGGCTGAAACCATTTCAAAATATCATATATTCAGCACTTTGGATCTCAAAAGCGCTTACCACCAGATACCTATCCAAGAACATGAAAAGGTATTTACTGCTTTCGAAGCGTGTGGACGCTTGTTTCAATTCCGTCGCATTCCCTTCGGAGTGACGAATGGTGTCTCATGTTTCCAAAGAACTATGGA
Source organism: Eudiplozoon nipponicum (assembly GCA_029291075.1). Lineage (NCBI taxonomy): Eukaryota > Metazoa > Platyhelminthes > Monogenea > Mazocraeidea > Diplozoidae > Eudiplozoon > Eudiplozoon nipponicum. The sequence continues at coordinate 121,875 of JAQBSW010000349.1, forward strand.
TCATATAATCGCACAGGAACATCTCACAGATACATTTGTCTATGTGGACAATGTGACAGTTTGCGGGAGAGATACGCTTGAACACGAAACAAATCTCAACAAATTTCTTAATGCCGCTAAAAAATATGGATTGACCTTAAATGAATCAAAGAGCATTTTCGCAGCTAAAGAAATTACTCTTCTTGGTTTTCAAATATCGAATGGAAAAATTAAACCTGATCCTGACCGATTAAAGCCTTTACAAGATCTCCCACCACCGTCGAATGTGCAATCGCAACAAAGAATTGTGGGATTTTTCGCTTATTATTCGCCGTGGATCTCCAACTTCTCCGATAAAATTCACTCACTCGTTCATAATCGAACTTTTCCTTTGCCCGTCTCTGTGAAACAAAATTTCGATGATCTTAAAAAAGAATTAGCCGTAGCAACTTTAGCTTCTATTCGTTGTGATATTCCGTTTGTCGTCGAAACTGATGCTTCGGACGTAGCTATTGCTGCCACTTTGAACCAAGATGGAAGACCTGTGGCGTTTTTCTCTCGGACGTTGACGCCATCTGAAAAACATCACTCAGCTGTTGAAAAAGAAGCCTATGCCGTGGTTGAAGCTATTCGAAAATGGAGGCATTTGCTTTTGGGTAATCATTTCAAACTTGTCACTGATCAAAGATCTGTTTCCTTTATTTTTGGCAATCAAAATTCTGGGAAGGGTGAAGAACGATAGGTGACCATACTTTCGGAAAATCAGATTATCGCCTGCTTCGTTGATGTTTAATCTGTCTGAATTGGAAAGAATAATAAAAACCCGGCAGATGCATAAGTCGATCTGTTGTGGTGCGCTTTCTAAATAATTCAAGATTTAAAATATAAATGTAATCATCTTTATGTCTGGGTTTACCGCCAATAGTAACCACTTTATTTGAAATCGTAATTTACCTTATTCTTGTTTAATTCGAAAAGAAAATGATATGGGTTTAATGGTGAAATTAATAAATCAAACCCGGATTTCTTCGTGATTAAATTGGTCAATCATACCAATACGTTTGTGATGATTGTACATCTTATCGATTTTAAAGGTTATGTCTTTATTCATCAATAAGTAATCGTTATCTGCCAGTTATAATCGATGAATATTCTCTGAAATTCCACATTGCTTGTCACGACCTGTGATCACTGAGTCATATACTTCACTATAATGCAATCAAATCTTATTCGCAATGTTTAGGATACTTTCGCATTAAACAGACAGAAGGGTTCTTCATCGACCGAGAATTTCATTTATTCAGGGAAAAGGTATAGCTTCAGGTAGAACGACTCCTTATAATCCCAAAGGAAATGGACAAGGAGTGAAAAGAATAGATGGTGACTTTGCCATATAAATCGGTCCTTTCATACTCGAATCAAAAGGCTTTTTCAGTTGAAAACACTGGGAATGCGTCTTTGCTGGACACATTACATTCAATCCACGATTGTTTTACATCTACCAACAGGAAGCCTCACGAAACTTTGTTTAATGAGGTCGACTTTTGGTAGCTTACCGCCAATAAACATATTCATAGCGAGGTTTTTATGGCGAAGAATGCTAAAATTTCTAAATATGACCCCTCGGAAGAAGAGTTGAGCTGAATTAATTTACCAATCCTATTACCGCATGTTCGTTTTTTCCCGATGGAAGAAGATGCCGGTATCATCGTCGATTATTTGAGGCTCCGACACTGATGAATGAAGCTGGAACTAATATGGGACTCACAATATGATTGGTTATTTTGCTGATGCAAGCCTCCCTATAATGACGGCCCGTCATTGATAATGTTCGACCGTGATGAGATCTACGGATACTCAATCTAACAAGCGACCTATTATCGCGAATCTCAAAAGCCGCATCAATCAGCACCAACTTTGTTCCGTTTCATCTTATAATTTTACGATGTAAAATGTTTTGAAATATGCTTTCTCAATCTCTTTACGGATTGTTGCTAAGCAGTCATGTTCCGAGCTCAATATACCTTCCACAAATCGCAAGTGTGATCGATCTCGTTTGATTACATTCCACCCGTTATCAACTTACCAGTTCATTATCTGCTATGTTTTGTTTTAATCTTTAGCACATCATGTATCGATATGATTGATTAAGCACAATATTTTGAGCTCTTTCAATACTCTGATGACGTCTGTTTCGCCGTTTACCAATAGCGTGTGATTCAAATTGATTGTTAATCATACAACCCAAATCAATAACGCCTAATTCTAAATTGAAATGATTGGATCTGGAGCCTAATTTTGCCAAAGATCACAATAACAATCTCTAAGATCGATTAATGTCATTTGTCTCTGGCCTCTAAAAACAGTCAGGAATCATGGTCAGGATGTTGGTGCTCCCATATGCAAATTATCTCGCTTTTCATGATTACATCGTTGGCTACGCGATTACTTTATGATCATGCTATAAACTCAATGAATCATAATATTGAACCGAAAAATGAAGTCTTTGTTCGTCATATCTCACGATCTACAAAGCAAGAAAGTAGACAAACGGATCATTGTTTTATTACCGAAATCGTTAACTATGGAATGCAGAATTTCCGACCAGCTGGGCAGGGAAAATCATGGTGATCTCTTGCCGATGCCTTCATTAATGGGATCAGGTCAGTCAATCAGACCAGCGTCTCATGGAACCACCGCTCATGATTTTTCAACAGCGCACAGGTCAAAGCACATTGGTCTTTCGATGGCGTAAAGCAATCATTATCTTGTCAAAACTGTTTGATTCACGCTGCCACGGCAGTTCGTACTCTGGTCAGCCATCAATATAATTAAATCATCACCACCATGAATATTGTCTTGTTGCTGCTGTTAAACAAAAATGTGACTTTTGTGGGTACGATTATCATTTAAGATGGAAATGTCCGGCCAGAAACGCCTTCTGTAAAAGTTGTGGAAACAAAGGACATTTTCAAAAGGTATGTCGCTCTAAGAATCACCGCCCAGTGGTTTCGACGCTTCATCCTACCATATCTGCAACTGTATTAGCAGCTGCTCCAGATTGTCTCACCAAATGTGTAATAAATCTAGAAGTCAATAACATAAATTGTCATGCTCTCATTGATACAGGCAGTTCCTGTAGTTATGTTTCAGAAGCCTTCGTTTTGAAAAATAATTGGAAAATTCACCCCTCTCAAGAAACAATAACCATGGCGTCTAGCTCATTTTCGAGTCATACCAAAGGTCATTGTTTTGTGTCGATTCAATACAAATCATGTGTTTATCAAAATATCAAGCTATCTATACTTTCTGATCTTTGTACTGACGTACTCCTCGGTCATGACTTCCTTGGATTGCATAAAAGTGTAAATATCTCTTTTGGTGGTCATAAATCGTCATTCACCGTCTGTTTACTGAAACCTGCATCTGTTACGTCCCCGCCTCTTTTCCACCATTTAACTGCTAACTGGAGGCCTATTGCTACGAAATCAAGAAGGTACAATCGAATGGATGAAATATTTATCCGGGATGAAATAAACAGATTAGTTTCTGATGGCATTATCGAACCTTCAACATCCCGTGGAGAGCACAAGTTCTCGTGGTATCGAATGAGAATCACAAGAAACGTATGGTTGTGGACTACACCCAAACAGTCAACAAATTCACACTATTAGACGCCTATCCTTTGCCGAAAATAGACCAAATGGCTGAACCCATTTCAAAATATCATATATTCAGCACTTTGGATCTCAAAAGCGCTTACCACCAGATACCTATCCAAGAACATGAAAAGGTATTTACCGCTTTCGAAGCGTGTGGACGCTTGTTTCAATTCAAATACTTTTATTCATTCGGAGTGGATAAATTTGTCCTCATATTTTCAAAGGAGCTATGGATCATATAATCGTTAAGATCCGAATACATTTGTCTGGACAATGTGACGGTTAGGAAGACCGCTGAACTGGCTCAATCTCAACAAATTTCTTAATGTACTTCACAGAATGGATTAGTGACTTTAATATTAGTCAAAAACATTTTTTAACTAAAAAGAAATTACTCTTCTTGGTTTCAAATATATCAGTTGGAAAAAGAACAAACTGATTCACAATTTGATTAAGCCTTTACAAGGTCTCCACCTACAAATTGAATATGCAATCATATACTAAAAAAATTGGGATTTTCGCTTATTATTACCGTGGATCTCACTTTCTCCGATAAATCCACTCACTCATTTAAAACTCGAACTTTTTCTTAGATCTAGAACAAAATTTCGGTGAGTCTTCAAAAAAAGAAAAAAAGAGTGTAACTTAACTTTAGCTTCTATTCAATTTGTGATATTCCATTTGTCGGTAAACTGATGCTTCGGGCATATTCTTCACCCGCTTCAAGACAAGATGGAAGGCCTGTGGCGTTTTCTCAGTTTGGTGTTTTCATCTGACTCAGCTGTTTGAAGAAGCCTTTATGCGGGTTTGAAGCTATTCGAAAATGAAGGCATTTGTATTTTCGAATAATCATCAAACTTAGCCACTGATCAAAGAATCTGTTTCCTTTATTTTTGGCAATCAAAAATCGAGGAAAGATTATGAAAAACGATAAATTTTGCTGGAAAAATAAATTATCACCTTATAACTTCAAATCGTCTATGAATTGGAAAGATAATAAAGCAGCAAGATGCACTAAATTGATCTATTATTGTTTGCTTCTAAATGGACGGATTTAAAATAAATACATCATCTTTTATCATCACAAATTTCGTATATACTGGCGAAATCATAATTTACCATATTGAGTAGAAATTGAAAAGCATATTTTTACCAAGTTGTGAAAGTGTTATACTATGAAAATCAAACCAAATTCCGCCCCGGCAAATTCAAGCCGGGTCATTCAAAACGCTACCATTAGCCGAACAGCTTGGTTATCATCATTTTAAGGACTCATATTTCAACTACCCAATGTCAACTCCATATCGTTATCTTTGACGGTCATCATTAGATATTCTCTCTCAAATTTCCCTTTACATTTGCCCTGACTAGCACTTGGTCCACACAGAGTCATACTTTACTTACAATTGATAAATAATTCCATAATCTTTTGCAGGATTTTCCTTACATTCACTCAGACAAGGGTTATTTACACCTTCATATGAATGAGGTGCCACTTTATTAAGGAAAGGAGTGTATGTGACACCAAATTATGAACATCTACCATCAATCCCAAGGGAAATGGATGGTGAAAGAGATAAATCGTTTATACAGCAAATCAGTCTTATAAATAAGATCAAAGAAACTTTCAGATTCTTGAAAACTAGGAAGATACGATCTTTCACTGGGACGCATTACATTCAATCAGATTCATTATTGTTTGCATCTACCAGCGAGAACCCCTCACGAGCGTCTTTCGGCACAATAAAGGATTCGACTTTTGTGCCTTTTCTCCCAATGACTATAATTACACAGCAAAGTTTATCAAAGAAGAATACTAGATTTCTAAATATGACCCCTCGTGGAAGAAGTGCCGAATTTAAATTCAACACAAAATCCTAACTATGCTGCGCATCATTCGTTTTTCTGGTGGAAGAAAATGCGAAGTATCTGCGATCAATTTCGCCCCGAAGAAAGGCTCCGACGCACTGATGAATGAAGCTGTGTTTCAATATGGAAAGATCGCAAATGAACTCGTGGTTTAATTTACAGGTAATGGGTAAGCCTCCTATAATGACATTACCGATATTCAAATGTTATTGTTAAAGGCAAATGGTGAATCTACGGATAACTCATTATCGTGACCTATAAAGAAGTCTCGAAAGCCTTATCAATCAACAACAACGTGTTCGTTATTATTATAATTTACGAAGTGATGTTTGAATACTGTTTCATAAAATCCTATTTTCAGTTGTTGCTATATATTGATCTTAATTTGACTCTGACCTTCCACTTTAAAATCTCAGCAGTGGAGGAGAGGAAATAAATATGTTTATTTTATTTATTTTATTTATCAATATAACACAGTTCGTACCTATCTTTAGCATTTTGTTTTAACTTTTAGCATATGTACCGTTATATGAATTGGATAAAGCCTAAATATTTTGAGCTGACTCTGTTCTGAGCTTGTCTAATCGTTCTACCCATTTTGCTGTGCTTTGTTACACGGGTTAGAACAATTTATTTAATCATATAGCCCAATCATAGAACGCTAATTCAATGAATCGATTGGATGTTGAACTGAGTACCTGGATAACAAAAACCAATAAAATCGTTGATATCTTACATTTATCACTGGCCTCTAAAAACAGGTAGATGTCCAGGATAAATTGGACACTCATCTCCTACGTCTCTCTATTGCGTATATAGACACATCGTTGAGCTGGCAAATACACCCACATGATCATGCTGTAAATAATGAATATATGTCAAGGCCGAAAATGAGAGTCTTGAGCAGTCAAGCATGCTGCATTTGCTAAACAAGAAAATGGACAGAAAAACTTATTGGATCAAAGTTGATGGATTCAAATCGTTGTGCTAATAGATGCGAGTTTCTGACAACAACCAACAGACCGAGGAAAATCAGGGCGATCTCGTCTGCGCCGTTAATGGGAATCAGGTCAAATTCAATCAGACTAACGTCTCTTGAGCACAACTCTTAAATTTTCCGGCGGCTTTTGATCAGCGCGGTCTCGAAATGGCGTAAAACAATCCATTATCATATCAAACTGTTTAATTCTGCCACACTGCAACAGTTAAGCCCTCTGGCGCCTTCATCAACCTCCCGATAAATCCACCGATCGTGTTGCTGCTGTTCAAGCAAGTATTGACTTTTATTGGTACATTATCATTGAGATGGAAATATCAGCCAGAAAGCAACTTCTGTAAAAGTTGTGAAAGCAAAGACATTTTCAAAGGTATCATCGCTCTCTAGAATCACACCAGTGGTTTCGACGCTGCATCCATATGCAACTGTATTAACAAAGCATATCCAGGATTTATCACCAAATGTTTAATAAATCCAGTCAATAACGCAATTGTCATGCTCTCATTATTACAATGAGTTCACGGCATGTTTCAAGCCTTCTGTTTTTGAAAAATAATTGGAAAATTCACCTCTCAAAACAATAACCATGGCGTCCTAACTCATTTCAGAGTCATACCAAAGGTCATTGTTTTGTGTCAGTTGTCGTAAATCATGTGTTTATCAAAAATATCAAGCTATCTATACTTTCAAATCTGTACTGACGTACTCTGGTCGCAACTGGGTTATAAAAGTGTAAATATCTCTTTTGGTGGTCATAAATCATCAATTCACCGTCTACATTTTACTGAAACCTATCTGTTACGTCCGCCTCTTTCCACCATTTAACTTTTCTTAACTGGAGGCCCTGTTGCTACAGAAATCAAAGAAGAAGGAAGATTTACAATCGAATGGATGAAATATTTATCATAAAGGGATTGAAATAAACAGATTGGTTTTACGATGGCATTATCGAACGCCAACATCCCCGTGGAAGGCACAAAAGTTCTCGCAGTGGTGTGAATGAGAATCACAAAAAGCATTATGGTTATTGGACTTCCACAGCCAAACAGTCAACAAATTCACCTATGGGCCTTATCCTTTGCCACAATAAACTACATTAACGGCTCATTTCAAATCATATATTCAGCACTTTTTGTAATAAAAGCGCTGCACTGGGTACTATCAAAGAACATGAAAAGGAATTGTGTTTACTGCTCGGCATTGTGAGACGCCCGAGCTTAGTCGTCGCATTCAACTGAGTGACCGAATGGTGTCTGTCATATTTTCAAAGAGCTATAGATGTATAATCATTTCAGAACATCTAAGATACATTGTCTGTAATATTGGACGTGTGATAAAGTTGCGGGAGGAATTACGGCGCTGATTTGAAAGAGCAAATCAACAAATTTCTTAATGCCGCTAAAAAGTATGGATTGACCTTAATTGCATCAAAGAGCATTTTCGCAGCTAAAGAAATTACTCTTCTTGGTTTTCAAATATCGAATGGAAAAATTAAACCTGATCCTGACCGATTAAAGCCTTTACAAGATCTCCCACCACCGTCGAATCTGCAATCGCAACAAAGAATTGTGTGATTTGTCGCTTATTATTCGCCGTGGATCTCCAACTTCTCCGATTAAATTCACTCACTCGTTCATAATCGAACTTTTCCTTTGCCCGTCTCTGTGAAACAAAGATGATCATAAAAAAGAATTAGCCGTAGCAACTTTAGCTTCTATTCGTTGTGATATTCCGTTTGTCGTCGAAACTGATACTTCGGACGTAGCTATTGCTGCCACTTTGAACCAAGATGGAAGACCTGTGGCGTTTTTCTCTCGGACGTTGACACCATCTGAAAAACATCACTCAGCTGTTGAAAAAGAAGCCTATGCCGTGGTTGAAGCTATTCGAAAATGGAGGCATTTACTTTTAGGTAATCATTTCAAACTTGTCACTGATCAAAGATCTGTTTTCTTTATTTTTGGCAATCAAAATCGAGGAAGAGTGAAGAACGATAAAATTTTGCGCTGGAAAATGGAATTATCACCTTACAGCTTCGATGTTGTCTATAGACCCGAAAAAGATAACAAAGCAGCAGATGCACTAAGTCGATCCTGTTGTGGTGCGCTTCTAAATGGACTAGATTTAAAACAAATACATGATTCTCTTTGTCATACTGGAATTTCTCGTATGCTCCACTTTGTGAAATCTCGTAATTTACCATATTCTATTGATGAAATTCGAAAAAATGACCTTGAGTTGTGAAGTGTGCTCTGAAATCAAACTTAGAATTTCATATTCAAGGCGTTAAGCTTACCGCTTGTTTGAGCGGTTGTCTTTATCAATTTTAAAAAGCGGACCTCTTCTTCATCGCTCCATGTCATTTATCGGCGGTCGCTCGATGAATATTCTCAGAATTTACTTTACTTTACGGCAATGTCCCCAACCGCCGCGAAGTACAGGTGCACTACCCCATGTCAAATATTGCCAATGTTTGGGATGCTTTCGTACATTCACTCAGGTAAGAAGTTCTTCCTTCATATCGACCAATTTTTAAATTTTTCTTCAGGAAAAAGATATCAATCATAATTAGGAGCAATCATAGCCATAATCCCAAAAGAAATGGACGGTGAAAAGAATGGAATGGTACCTTATGGAAATCGATCTTCTCGCTCTATGAATCGAAAACTTTCAGTTAAAGCTGGAATGCGTCTTCCACTACCAGACGCATTACGTTGCTCCATCCGTTCATTATTGTGTATCTGGCGAGCCCTCACGACGTCTTTTAAGCTAATAACAAAGGATCGACTTTTGGTAACTTCACTCAACTGGCTTACTGTTCTGGCAGGTTTACTCAGAAGAATGCAGAATTTCTAAATATGACCCCCACTGTGGAAGAGTTGAGCTAATTAATTTTAATCTAACTGCACATGTTCGTTTTCACGAGTGGAGAAGATACAATGTCTATATCTGCGTCGATTCTTCGAAGGCTCCAGACGCACTGATGAATGTTTGAGGTCATATGGGACTCTTATTGATGATACAGTTGTTGTAAATCGAACTTAAAACCTCCCTATAATAATGATACGATATTGATATTGTATATTAAAGTAAATGCAGTAGAATCTACGGATAACTCAACTCTGTGGCGGCTATGAAGAGAAATCAAGAAAAACCTTATCAATCAACAGCAACGTGTTCATTCTTATATTACGGTAAATGTTAAATCCTGTTTTCGCAAATCTCTTACTATGGCGGTCGTTCCCGTCTGACCTTTACGCTACAAATCGCAGGAAAATGTTTATTTGTTGTGCACACATTTATATTAACACCGTTCGTATACTAACATCGATCTTTATTTTGTCTTTAGCATGTATATCTGCCATTATATGATCAGATAAAGCTAATATTTTGAGCGCTCTTTCTTTGCTTCTGACTTGTCACAATCATTTCATTCACCGCCCATTTGCTGTCCACTTCATTACGTGATTCAGAACAATTTTATATCATACTATTTAATCATGGAACGCTAATTCAAGCCAGATCGATTCTTGATGCTGTTGAACGCCTATTGCACCAAAAATTAAAGCGAAACATTCGGAATCGTTGGTATCATTTGTTCAACGGCTTTCCACAAAAACGGTCAGTCGCAGATCCGGATGGACTTGCTCTTATCTCTACGTCTACTCCTAACGCCGCTGAACCTATCGATTGACTTGTACGATACCGTGATCATACTTCATCAAAACTCCAATAGTCTGTCAGACCAGAAAAATGAAGTCGCTGTTTCACGTATCATCTCGCGACACCTAAGCCAGAAAATGAACAAGCATTCAGGTCATTTTGTTTCCAGATTCAAAATCGTTAGCTAGGGAATGCAATTTTCAAGCTTAGCTCAAGAGGCCGAGGAAAGAGCGAGGACAAATGTCACCGATCTTCGACAAAGCATTGAATCCAGATTAATTCAATCAGTTCATCTATAGAACCACAACTCATATTCGAACTTTCAGCGGCACCGATCAGCACGTGGTCTCAAATAATAAAAGCAATCAAGTATTATCATCGTAAACTGTTTAAATTCTACGCTGCAACAGTTCAAATATAAATATTCTGTCAGCTTGCCCTCCGATAAATCTACCGGAATCTTGTTGCTGCTGTTAAACATAAAAATGCGACTTTTGTGAATTTGACGATCGCTCATTTTAAGATGTAATCATCAAACAAGCAGCTATAATAAAAGTTGAAACAAAGGACATTTCAAAAATTATCAATAATCTAAATGCCTTCCAGTCTGGTTTCAAACGCTTCATCACCATATCTGCAACTTATTGTTAGCAGCTGCTCTGGATTATTCTCACAAATGTTTAATAAATCTGAAGTCAATAACATCGTTATTCGTATCATTGATGGTAGTTCTGTGGTTATGTTTCAAAGCATAGTTTTTGAAAAATAATTTGGAAAATTCACCCTCTTCAAAATAACCATGGCGTCTAGCTCTGTTTCAAGAGTCATACAAAAGGTCATTGTTTTGTGTCGATTCAATGCAAATCATGTGTTTATCAAAATATCAAGCTATCTATACTTTCTGATCACCTTTGACGCCTCCTCGGTCATAAGGCTTCCGCCGGTTGCAAAAGTGCAAATATCTGCGGTGAATTATAATCATTCATTCACCGTCTGTTTACTGAAACCGCACCATCTGTTACGTCCCCGCCTCACCACCATTTAACTGCTACTGGAAATCCCTAATACTGCAAAATCGAAAATTTTAAATCAGATGGTGAGAAATATTTATCGGGATGAAATAAACAAGTTAGTTTCAATGTAGCATTATCGAACCTTCAGCATCCCATGGAAGCCTGGTTCCTGTGGTATCGAAGATGAAGTCCTACCAAAAGAAACGTATGGTTGTGGACACCAGCCAGCGGTCGAAAAAGATTCACACACTGGGCGCTACCTATCCGCGCGAAATATAAGTAAAGCGACCATTTCCAAATATCATATTAGCGCACGGGTTCAGCGCTTTACCTACCAGATACACCCTGTCAAAACGCGAAAGACATTACACTTTCGCGTGGACGCTTGTTTTCAGTCAATCGCATTCCAGCTTCCAGGAACGGCTGAGGCCAGTTGTCTCATCTTTCAAAAGCTGCCGGATCCGCTATAATCGTACGAAGAACATCTACGAATACATTTATTATATATGCGAAGACAATGTGACAGTTACGCGGAGAAATACACTTGAACACGAAACAAATCTCAACAAAACGTTTCTTAATGCCACTAAGAGATATGGGATTAATTTAAATGAATCCAAAGAGCATTTTCGCAGCTAAAAGTCTCTTCTTGGTTTCAAATATCGAATGGAAAAAATTGAAATACAATTCACAAACCGATTAAGCGCTTTACAAGATCTCCACCACCGCAAATCGAATATTTAATCATCAAAAGAAATTGTGGGATTTTCAGCCCTTCGCGTGGATCTCAACTTCTTGATAAAAATCCTATCACTCGTTTCTACATAAATCGAACTTTTCATACCCACAAGTCTCTGTGAAACAAAATTTCGATGATCAAAAGAATTAACGTGGCAGCAACTTTAAGCTTCTCAATTCGTTGTTGATATCATGGTTTGTCAGTCAAAAGCCGATGTGTTTCATTATTGCCGCTGACCAAGTCGATGGAAGACCCTGTGGCGTTTTTTTCGAAAGCAGTTCAGGCGCATGTCCGAAAACATCACTCAACCTGTTGTGAAAAAGAGGCTATATAAGTAGTTGAAACTCATTCAAATCAGAGCATTTTTTTGGGTAATCATTTCTGAGCATGCGAATTCAAAGATCTCACTTGTTCTTTATTTTATAACTTAAGTAAAAATCGAGAAGGGTATGAAGAACGATAAAATTTTGCACTGGAAAGTGAAGTTATCACCTTATAACTTCGATGTTATCTGCACTCAGGCCGGAAAAGATAATAAAAGCACTGAATGCACACTAAATTAGTCTGCCGATTTTTAAATGGTTGGTTTAAAGCAAATATAATCATCTTATGTGTCACCTCGTTTCACTAATGCCATCTTTTGCTTTGAAAGTGTCTCAGCTGTTTATAATTTCCTATATTGGTGAAATTGAAAATAATTGGGTTTATTGGGAGTGTTATCTGCAAATTGACCGGAGATTTTATTATGACATTTCAAGGCAAAATTAATAAAAACTACCCATGCTTTGTTTGGTTATCATATCGTAAGGATTTCTCTTACTTGTCGATCATCGTCAGTTATCTCTACTGGCGATTCATCGATGAAGATCATTGATTTCCGCCTGCATTTGTCACATGATATGTGTTTGGTGTCTGATCATTATGCTTACTAATGATATTAAATGTTATAATTATCTTTAGGATAACACCGGACATTTCACTCGAATGGGTTTCCCTTCATAACATCATTGAAGATTTTCAAAATTGCCATTATTTAGAGGAAAAAGAATTTATGTCGTCCATAATCAAGAAATGGATGGGTAAGAATCAAATGTTTTCGCTGATCGATCTTCTCACTCTCAGATCAAAGGAAAACTCAGTTTGAAAGCTACAAGGTGCGTACTGCTGGACGCGTTACATTCCAATCGATTCATTGTTGGTATCTACCGGCAAGCCTCGACGTCTTTTCGGTAATGAAAGTTAGGCTTTTGTGCTTACCTCCCAATACAAGCACACCAATTACTGGCGAAGTTTTACTCAAGAAGAATGCTGGGAATTTCTAAATGTATTGTTTCCCCTCTGTGGAAGAAGTTCGAACTAATTCATTTAATCCTAACTATGCGCATGTTCTTTTTCGATGGAAGAGAGAGATGCAGTATCGTATCAAATTGGCCTTGAAAACCGACACTGATGAATGACTGGAACCAATATGGGACTCATGAAAATAACGGTTATTTTGCTGATAGACAAAACATCCTATAATGACGATACCGATATTGTGTTAAAGGCAAATGGTGAATCTACGGGATAACTCCGATGTATTTGACCTATCATGGAAGATCTCAAAGCACTTATCAATCAGCAACAACGTGTTCGTTTCTTTATAATTTACGAAGTGGAAATGTTTCATCTACTGTTTTCTCAATAATCCTCTTAAGATTTATTACTATGGCGGTCTTGGCGTTTCCGACTCTGACGCTACACTTTACAAATCACGGTGGTGATCGTTGGCGGCTGCACATTTTTATATTAACACCGTTCATTAATACTAACATGTTTTGTTTCGTCTTTTAGCATATATATATATTATGATCGATAAGCCTAATATTTTAGGCAACTCTTTCTTCAAGCTTATCTAATCCATGCCTTACCCGTTTGCTGTGCTTGCCCTGATTCAACACAGTGGAAATAAATGCTTGACGGGTTCACAAATATCTTTGTTGTGGTTATAATTACATTCAACTTTACTTATCCTACTAACTTAATCTACCTTTCGGCCAGTCTTGAGATAACTTCATCAGCATATGGTTTCCTGAACGGACCCTTTCTGTTCCACCAACTTGAATTGAGTGTCTTTGATCATTGTTGCATCTCTATCAAAAAAAAGGTAATGAATGCACCTTTTCTAAAATCTTTAAGGTCTTTGAACTACCAAATAGATTACCAACAATTGAATCACCTTGTTAATAGTGAAATAGCGGCAAAATTGCTCAATCTTACAGAATGTTATTTCTCAAGCCACGTTTTTTTCATAAAAGTCGGAAATAGAACAAATAAGTTAAACTTATGTTGGGTTCCAGAACCGGACTTGGTCCTATTCACCTTACTACTTACTCTCATCAGTCGGGTTGGCGGGGACGTCTATTCAAACTCGTTCAAATAAGATCGACGCACATGGTAGATGTATTCATAACCCCGCATCAACTCCTCCTTACCTCTTGTCACTCAGCTTGTTATATCTTCACTTTACACCACCGGAAAACCAACGCATTATCGAGTCTTCGTGATGAACCCGAAATGGGCTGGTTTGATATTAAACTTTTACCACCTCGGCGACCATTCTAACATCTCCCCGTTAGGGTTTATTATGATGCTGAGATTAATTGACTCAGCAAACTGCCGTCTCAACTTTTCTAAATCGCTTTGGGCTTCTACCCATCTTCAATATAATACATCTAAGCTCTTCAGTGGATTCCGTTTAATCTTAACAAAGACTGTGATCCACTCAAAATCACATTCTTTTATGGTCGATGTCCTGCTACATCATATCATACTAGAAGATTTTATTGCAGCCTATCGCTCTAGCCTCTTACGCCGTCAGACGGATTTCTTTGGATTGCTAAAGCGCGTCTTCGCCACATTGAGTTGTTTGAACGTCTCTGTTCAACATTAATACAGCAATGGACTACAGGTCAGCAACACGAAGTAATTTATTTCAGTTCGCCAAGATCTACGGCTAACCTGCGGTGCAAGCCTATCACTATCATGATTTCATCACCAAGTCTGCTATATAAATGTAAAAACTCTTCAATCCAATCTAACCACACTCTATTGTAATAAAATTATCTTTTCGAAAGCCACCGAGGTCATTTAAACGCTCTTCCGCGAAATAAAAACTCTAACCGCATCTGCAGATTTAGAAAGGCAGCTCCCACAATCACTTCTTAACAAGTGTATACCGAAAGCTATCAGTTGGAGCAAAACTTATTTCCTCCATGTAAACCGCGCTTCTTTCAATCATCCCTGTTTCTTCATCAGTTTCATTTCGGGCGTGAAGTCTTCACCAACCCTTACCAGCTTTTTTCAACTATTCGCGTCGGTTTCGCCGCAAATAAGAAAAACACGATACCGTATTTCCCTATTCTCGTTTTCACTCCGCGTAAAAATGTTGATTGCTATGCCCACAATCGCTCTGCTAAACGTCTCTTCTTTTGTTTCAACATACAATCGGAAGCTTTCAAAAAGCGCGGCACTGAACATCTAGCATTCATCGGACGCTGCGGGTTCCTCCACGCTTTCCATCAGCACAACCTAGCTCAGCTGATGTCAATGATCCTACACACGGACATGGCGGGGTACGGGCGGCACCTATTCAGTCGATCACTGGTCAATGGAATCTCCATTTTCCATCAGAACGATCTATTAAAGTTGATGAGGACCCTTTCAGCTCCTCTTCCCTATGGTTATATACTACTATTCGCAATTGCATTGAACTTTATATCTACTTTTTATATTTCTCATCATTTTAACTATTTACGCTTAAGTGACTGGCCTTTATTTTGCTAATAAATTTATTTATTATTAATACTTTTAATTTGCCATCAATTTCAACTGCCGTTATTATTTTTTATATAAATAAATGTATTATTATTATTATTTGAGAATCACTTTAAGTTGCGGGAATAAGGACCCGAAACCGGTCTAACTGATGAACTTATACTATAAATATATATATATATATAACATATATATTATATAATAATAATAATATATATATATATATATATATATATATATATATATATATATATAAAGATCGTGCCGTAAAACTTCAATTCATTTTTTCCCACTGATTATTTAATACTTATTTTTTGAAATTTATGAATATTCAGGCTTAGCGCGTCGAAGCGACATTGCTGCACTAAAAAATGGGCGTATATTTCATTAAAATAAACTGAATTCGTTACTCACAAGGTCGAACAAATGGGTTTATTCGCTAAGCTTTACAATTTCGCAAGGATTAATCAATGTAATTATTGGAGTTAAAAAGAAATACGTTTGTCAATCTTAATCGACAAGCTATTTTATACAGAAAATGCCGCTATGCATATCAAAGACAGCAAATGCCCAAGTCTTTCCATAAGCTCTCGATATTTGATTAATCAAATTTCGGATAAAGATTCAGATAATTAAAATTTTCGATACGGCAACAAAATTAAAACATTCGAATTTGAAAAACAAGCTAAACGATATAACTTCAATTGAACCCTACAACTTTTAAATTAGTGGCATTGGTGAAAACGAGCATTGCTCAAAAATTTGATTCTTTTTCTATTAATTTTACTAAAGCTGGAATAACACCAGTTTTACTAAAAAGTTAACAGTCATTCTATGAAATGAAAATATGATTAAAAATACGTTACAAGTAAGCCAACGCTATCAATTACATGGAAGCCTCTATCACTATTCGTAAACAAAAGCTGTATAAGAATCAAAATAAAATAAAACAGATATATCTACAAGAAAGTGAAATCAGTGACATTGCTTTAACTCATTAATGCGGTTGTAAGACTGAATTTTTATTATTGCTATTTAATGAAATTTAAATTAGTGATAGACCTCCGTTTGTCAAATATTGAACGTGAATCTCATTGGCTGTGAAACGGAGAAAATTATTTTGTGTAACGATTCTGGTTAATTCGACGTCTTATTGCCAAAATCAATTTCAAATTTTAATACACCGAACCAATTAAAACATGCAAAATCGCCATTGACCAATGGCGCGCACCTGCGCATCTATATAAGCACGATGAAATTACTACGCAACACAATTTCTGCTCTGCTTGCTACGTGTGATTGCTCTCACTTACTTGTCTTGACTGTCCACCTGTGCCGCTTTCTATACTTGCGTTTACCATGCTGTGTCATTCCGTCGCATAGTCTTCTGTCACAATAAAATTCTTGTTGCTGTAGAACAAATCATACGTAATCGATCGTCTATTAATTGGATTTCTAAGTTTGCCAGCCACCTTGGTGTTGCCGCTGATCTTCAACAACACAACTCTAAGCCTTCAAAAAGCAACTCACACATCCGGCTTCGACAATTCTACATATTTCGGTTCATCTACAATTACGAACACCAGCCAACGAACAGGAAAACAGATCAAGGGTGTCTGAGGATTTCTAGACACTATCGCTAATTCAACATTCAGAATTTTACACGGCATTTTCCGGTGAATGCTTTTCTGACCCTGTTAAAGGCCACCCGTTGTACTGCTTTCCGATTATCCTCTTGTCTTCTTAATAACGTCGCACGGTATTTACTTTCAACCGGGGCGTTTACAATTGTAACGATTGTAACGCCGCGGCTGGAATGAAGTTCCGTGCTACGTTACTAAGAATAACAATAAGGAAAAGGAGAAGCAAGTACTGTGTGTGCTCCTTAACAGGGTCAGAAAAGAATTCACCGGAAAATGCCGCGAAAGTGTATGAAGGTTTACAGTGTAAGGGTGTCCAGAAATCCTTAAATACACTTGCTCAGTCCTCCTGTTCGTTGGATGGTGATCCTTTGTGTAAAGGCACTTGAATAAGTAGAATTGGCGAAAAGTTTGTGTTAGTTGCTTGTCTTGTAAAAGATCTGCAGGAAACTTCGAGATGGATGGCATAATAGGAATTCGATTAATATATGATCGATTACTTATGACTCGATACGCAGCAACAAGAAGATTAGCGTGATTAAAATTGTCAACAAGCTGACACAGCGTAGTGAACGCAATTACAGTAGTTGGTGTGCACAGCAATCACACGATGCGAGCAGAGCAGAATATGTATTGAATGCTAAATGCACTGTGCTTATATAGATGCAAAGTTGCACGCAATTGACCAATGGTTATTTGCGCGTTCTCGTTGGTCCAGCGTATTAAAGTTTGAATTTAACTTTGACAGTATGTAGGCGAATTTATATGAGCATTAGCATAACTTTCCTCTCTGAGAAATAGAAGAGATAAAACAAAATTCTCTTAGCGAGTCTTGATTAGTAATGTTCTGGAGAGTTCGAACCCAGTTAAGAAACGTGTTACTATTGGGCCCATAGTTAACAAAAATGTATATTTATGCGGACCTGGTGCATAATTGTTAATTGCTCCAACACTGATATGATGCCAAAAAAAACACTATCAATTGCTATAGACATTGTCAGCTGTGGTGGTCGGTCAAACCGCGTAAAAAGAAATTGAGCAGTGTGATATATTTTGAGAACTGCAGCGTTAAAATTGATACGTGGTTTGCAACTTGAAGCGCCTGCTCTAAGTTGTAACGAGGGCAGGCTGGATAGCTGTCATTGAGAGTCCGATACCACCAAAGGAGCTAGTGTGTGTTCTATGTTATGTTCATGATATTCGTTGTCAATGTGTACTGAGTAACTGATTAAGTTGCGATATGCATGATAAGAGCCTATACCATGATATGGAGCAATAATTACTTACTGTTGCTACACATTATGTTAACTTAAAATAGTTTGTCATACCAAATTAGGCAATTGTGGGCTCAGGCGTGAGCCACATGTTGCAACAGAATGATGTATAAGATACATGAAAATGTAATTATAAGAACAAAAGTTTACTCGAACATTGTCGCATAAATGGCATCATACCAAAGAACTATTCAGAAATGCTACAAAATTGTTTGCTAAGAACAGCTGGTTATAACACGTAAAACAAATGAGTGTGAGAAAAGTAATGAATCAGCTGGATCCATAGAGATCACGTCACGTGAAATAGGGTGCAAGTTGTTTGCAAATAGTTAACGTTTAATACTTAGAATAACGAAAAATTAATGGAAAATAATTTTATCAGTTATATGTAATGCAAGGCAATATATTACTAGTTTGAACTTGTAGGCATTTAGTGACTGAAACTCAAGTAGAAGTTAGTAAGTCGCCAAGATCAGGCGCTTTGATAAAAGATTTTAACCTGTCTATGATTACCGATTTAAGTGTCACACATTGCATGACTATAACATATTTCGGGTGTCTGAACAAAATTAGTTAAGGTCCGCGATACATGAGAGGCAATAGTTCAACAGCAGCGTCGTTACGAACGAATACTTTCATACAGCTGTGGAGCTGCTGGTGAACGAAGACTGGCCGATGTAACTGTCTCGGCTTCTGGACGAACATGTTACCGAAAGCTAACGCGGGAGCTGCCTAGACAGGCAGAGGTCTATTCCTTAGAAGAATTGTGACGTAGACATTTTAATAGATTCACGTACACGGGAACGCATTGCAAGTAGGACTAAAGGTAATTCATCGACCCAGTTGCCATTTATGTATGGCTACTTTAACTGCTTAGAGTTCCATAGGCATTCTTTCCACCATACCGTTAGATTGGGTTGGTAGGCAGTCGTCTGGCGTAAAGTGCATCCCATGACCCGCAAGGTAGTTTTGAAGCGCTTAGATTAGAAGCAAATGCTTTTATCAGTAATGACCTCGTTGGGAACACCAAAATGGTCTATCCATGCAGAGATAAAACCATTAGTGACTTCATCTGCAGATGTGGTGCCAAGAGGTAAAACCGCAGGCCATCGGGTAAATCTATCAATCATAGGCAAAAAGTAGTTCAAACCTTGAACCCGTGTCAGATAAACTATGTCGATGTAGGCGATGGCTACGCGTGAGGTAGTTTGGAAATGTTCCAACATAGAATGAGTGTGTCGGATGATCTTGTTTTTCTGGCAAATAACACACTTAGAGACCTATCGTTTAGCGTTCTGTCTGAGTCTATGACCAAAAGACGACCTGTAAGAAGTTTGACAGTCGCGTTTTGTAGTACGATAAGTAACCGTGTATGATCTATAAAAACTCATATGCTTCCGAAATCCGTCGATCTATAGTTTCAAAGTGGCCCCAATAACAAATTCAGAAGCATATGTTATGAGTTGTAATGGCCGTTGGAAATTTGGATGAGTTAGCATTGTGCCATTTGCTAACGAGTTGATGGCGAGACGGAATAATTCCTAGTTTTTAGGTGACCAAGAAATGATGGGGTTTCTGTTAAGTCCTTTTCTATTCCACAGGTGACCACATAACGGATAAAGTTTTTTTGATAGGCCGTGAAGGAACTTGTGATAGTGGTTAAAAACTACCCATTTTTCTGTAGTTCCTTTAAAGTTTTTGGTTATTTAATATTCTTGACGGAATTTTCCTTTGAAGGCAAAGTTTGTATACCTTGAGGGGTAATACGATGCCCAAGGTAATCCACGGATTTCGTTGCAATCTGAGTATTGTCACAATTGACCTTAAATGCGTGATTTGAGAAGTATGGGAGAACATTTCGTAAATGCTTTGCGTGAGATTCTAGGTTTGGACTGAAAACCATTATGTCATCGAGACATGGCATACAGTAAGCGACATCGTCGCGGAGTATGTCGTCCAATTAACTTTGAAATATCTGAGTAGTACAGTTGAAACGAAAAGGCATGTTTAGGTATTCAAAAAGACCAAAATGTGTGATAGCCGCAAATATTTTGACATCTCCTGATGCTACCGGAATATGATTTTAGGCTTGTTTGAGGTCAAAAACTGAAAATAATTGCTACCGCTGAGTTTTTCAAGCAAAGTGTTTATATCTGGAATGGGGTGTGCGCCGGATTTTGTCACAGAATTAAGTTTGCGATTATCTCCACAGGCTCTGTATGATCCATTTGATTTGGAAAGCAAGTGCAATGGTGACGCCGTGAAACGTTTAGATGGTCTGATGTTTCCCTCTTCCATTAGTCTTGAAATCTCTTCTTTCAGTTCTTGGCGAATTAATCAAAATAAATTTAAAATTAAATAAGCTGGACAAATGAGAAATCGCGCTTCTGCTGACCAATTAAGTGTGTGTCATTCAGGTGAAATGACAGACTTATTGGCTCAGGAAAAGATGAGAAATCAATTTCCATCTGAATTTTACGACAGACTATTTTCTAAATCCATCGGGCTTGATATATCTCAGGAAGTTGTAAACAGCATATTTTTGTCAGAATTACTTGCTAGTCTAAGAGCCACTCTAGATGTCTGTGATACATAGTAACTAGAGTGGTCAACAATGCTCTGATGTTGGATAAGTTGTACCGCTAGCAGGAATCTAAGGTGTATGCAGTAACGGCCGATTGGCGACATGAGCAGAAACTCTGACTAATTTCAAAAGGCACTTAACCTTAGAGAATAAATTTATCACCCTCCGAAAATATATGTGTTTACTGAAAAACGTAATAGAAAATTTAGCCAGTGGTAGAGCGTATTCTCGGGTTCAAAGGCAAATTTCGAAGCACTGGTGAGGCGATTCGTGTGAGACTGTTCTAGAACGACGCGATTGGTGCATTTTACACTGTAAGTATGCCGAGCTTAGAAAGTGTCAGGAAAAAAGGTTGCAATTTCAACGGTTGTGTGGTATCCGATGGAAATGGTACATGTCCTGTGGCTATGCGTAACTCTCCGGAAAACTAGATAAACTGTCAATAGTAATAATCGTAGAGAGGATTATGTATGCAATGTTCAAATGTAGGCCCAATCGGTGTATCCTAAATTCATCAAGGTTAGGTTCGAGAGCTTTGACGGAAAATAAGCTCTATAGTATAGTCCATAAAGGTGTTAAAATTAGGATAGTAAAAGATTTTGATGAGATTGCTGTCTATAGCAACAACAGGGTCGTCACAGCAGATGAGCCTAGTGATTTGAATTCTTGAGTTGAGCATATTTCGATCGGATATAGTAGAAATTGATAGCCCTATATTTAGTTTTCAATGATGGCCTGCCAACGGAAGTCGAATTATGGTCCAGGGCGTCAAAGAATTTTCAGTGACATTAGAACAAAAACGTGTCTGCCCAGTCAGCTCCCACGTTTACTACCTGAATTTATTTCAGTTAAATGTCAGCCCAACAGCCGAGACACGGTCCTCGTCCAGTCTTCGCTCATCCGCAGTACATTGCCACAAGAATGTATTCCATCGCAACGACGCAGTTGTTACACCACTGAAAACTAGTTATTGCGAACCTTACCCGACTTGTTCAGAAATTCCAAATATTTCATTATCATGCAAGGTGCGACACTCACTCCGGAAAGCATAGACAAGTTGAAACCTTCTATCGAACAACCAGATCCTGGCCATATACAATATTCTACAAGTTTTTCAGCCTCCTCATGCCTACAATCTCAACCATGTAATAATTTAATTTTCATCACATGGAAATGATACAAAGTTTTTCCATTAATTGTTCACTATTCTCTGTATTGCATTTTTTGCGCGCCGCTTGCGCTCTATTTCACGTGACGTGATGACCTCACATGGATCTACATTATTATTCTTTTCCTGCTCACTTGTCTCTCGTGTTATAACCAGCTGTTCGTTGCTAACAATTGTGTAGCGACAACGAACAGTTTTTCGGTACTATGTCATTTCTACGGCATTTTACAAGTACACTTTATATTTTTAGCATTTTATTTTCATCTGGCATTGGTTATACTCAATAAAATCGTAAAGACTGGCTCATACTTTTGCCCACACTTGCTTATTTTCATATGGCCTGTTACTTAGATCTAATGCTTTGTGTAACAATAATAAGTAGTTACCGGTTTCATATCATAGTTTAACCAATCATCAGTATTCCGCAAATTCATTTGTCACGCACCGCACCCTTTCACTAACAAATATGACGGACCACAAAGTCCAGCACGCACTAGCTCATTTAGACGAGAAAATCTCATTGACAGTGACCCAGAAAACAAACGCAATCCACTTTGCAAATTTTACGCTGTAGCTTTCAAAACTTATCTGTACTGCTCTACCGCGCTTTACGTGGTATGACCGACAATCATGACTAAAAACTTTTAAGCAATAATTAGTGGTTATTTGGCATCATATTATTCTTTGAAGCAATTAATATGTATGCGCCAGTCGAGCATCAGCACATTAGGATATATAATTAATTAACCTACGACCAGATTAATAATCAGTTTATTAACTGGGTTCGAATTTAGCCCTACAGGAAAACTACCCCCAGTCGCACTCACGCGTTTCGACCTTCCATGATCATTATCAGGGTAAGACATCAAAATGGCTAGCGATTTTTCCCGACGACCGGTTAAATACAATGGGATTGGTCTTTACTTTAATCTCGCAAACTTGTTTTAAATAATGGTTACCTCCACCCGCGTATTCAGTTATTATTTAACTGTGTCGCTTATATATATATATCTGTGGTGAAAACTGCAAACATTAATGTTCGGGATTGCATATAAATTAAGCAGCCGACATTTCCAGTCGGATTCAATGTATGCAAGACTACTAGAGGTGAGAGCCGCATATGTAATTTTGCTTTCGATATATATGTAATGCGGTTTTATCCTCATTAGTCAGTTTGCCGTCGTACTCTGATGATGATCATGGAAGGTCGAAGCGCGTCAGTGCGTGCGACTGGCGATAGCTTTGCTATGTCGTCCAACGGCTGGTTAGATACAATAGGATTGGTGTTTCCTTCAAGCTCGCAAACGTGATTTAAGTAATTGTTGCCACCACCTGCGCAATGAATTATTATTGAAGAATGATATTTAATTCAGTCTTGAACTCTCACGCCGAGCATTTTATAAATGTCTTATCAAACATAATAGAATATGGACTTAAGTTTGATTGCGATGAAACGCAATTTTTAACCGAATCAATTGATATTTTAGTGTATTTTGTTACACCACAAGGAATTCGACCATTGCCTTCTAAGGCAATTTGATCAAAAACATTCCATCACAGAAGACCTTAATGGAATTTGAATAAATATTGGCAGTTTTATATTATAATCGCAAATTCTTTCTCGGAATATTTTTTTAAAAATATCCATTTTAATGGCACCTGAAGAATCAGAAAGTTCCAACCAGAAACACTCATAGGAAAATTTATACCAGCAGATGTTGAGCCAATTTCATATAAAGCCTTCGATAATGCGACTTAATAGCCAACTCATTATATAAAATAATATTGAGTTTAATTCTAAAGCGCATTTTGGAAGATTTTATATAAAGCTAGCTCCACTACTGATGGTTAGCACAATCGTATGGGAAACTGCACTGTCCAAATCTCCCACAATACTCACACAAATCTATATTTGGTACGGAGAGAAATACCGACTTCTACTGATGAGTCGCCAGTAAGCACGAAACGAATGTGCACATGAGATTATAACTTCCGTTGATGGTGACATTGATTTATACTTATGGTCCTATTCAAACTAATTTTTAACTTGATGCGCAACATCTAAAACATAATTTCCTATATATTAGTTCTCTGCAACAAAAAAATATAAACAGAAACTCTGCTATTTATCAGTCGTCGTTTACGCAGAATTGCTTTCTCATGCCATCAATTCTTTAGCAAATGCTACATTGCTGAAAAATCCCGATTTGGAACGACCTCTCCTTGTATTTACCGGATCTGTATTTTGACTAATACAAGCTGAATTCTAGTTGTTTATTTTTCTTCAAAATATTTTGGTGGTAATCGTTGGCCGCCTTCTTACTTTCAACAATCATCACAAGTTTTACAACGGCCACCGAAATATTTTGAAGAAACAAAACATTTGAAATTCAGTTTTTGTTTGTCAAAACGAAGATCAGATAATTTCGATTAATACAGTTTCGCAATTTCGTCATTCTTTTGTACTTTTCTTCTCACAAATGATATTTCTGAATTCAGTCAAGAGATCATGATAGTAAAAATGCTATTTAGCGTTTATTCGCTAACTGTATAACCGGGAATTTCTCGCCATTCAATAGGCTGTGCACCATTTATTCATTATTATATGCAGCAAATCATTCTCGATTCTTTAATCTATTTTAAATGTGCATTCAACAGTCGCAATGTATCCTGTCACAGGAAAATTTCAGAATTCTCATCTTAGCAAATGACAGTTAGACATATTTTTGTATAAACTGAAAACACAACATCATTGTAGATACGCTTTTAAAGTCAGACATCTTGCTAAAACCACCTTCGCTTTCACCAATTCTCAGTCAACACTATGATTTTCAGGAAGCCTGACTTGACGTGATACCGCATAGAATCAGAAAAAATGGTGACAATCATGTTCATATATCAGTATCATTCAATCCAACTGGGTTCGTATTCAGATTATAGGAGTATTTAACCACTGTATGCTTTTCTGGAAAGCAGCTCTACAGATGATTTTTGCTTTCAGTCTCCATAGAAGATGTTTTGACTCTATGCACTCCATTTCTTACTCAGATATTAAATGCGGCCTCCAAACGTAGGAAATTATCGTTTTTCGGATTCTAAACGAAAGCAGAAAACTAAGACATAGTTCCCGGAGTTTGCCACGTTCCAAAAAATAAAACCACTCGTCACACTCATTCTAATTTAGAACATTTCCTATCAACGACGTCGCGCCTAGCCATTAGTAATATACATATAGGTCATCTTACACAAGTTAAAGGCATAAAATATATTCTCACTATGATCAACTAATTTATGCGATGAAATGTGACATTAATCTTCGGCACCATTTGTGAAAATGAAGTGACTAATGGTTTTATGCTCGTATTGAATTACACTTATGTTGTTCCTAACGAGGCTATTAATCAGAAAAGAATATGTTTCTCGTCCGGTCGCTTCAGAACCACCTTGCATTTAGTTAAATGCATTTTAGGTCAAACTACCGCCTATTACCCACACACCAACGGTATAGTAGAGAGAGCATATAGGGAACTTAAAGGTGTTTTGCATCCTCGTATAACAAAGGCAATTATGTCGATCCATTTCCTTCAATATTCCTTGCAATGCGTTTACAAATACAAGAACCCATTCGCACGTCTACGTCATAGATATTGTAGGGCTTTGACTTTATCCTGTTTAGACAGCTTTCTGGTTTATAAACCTCACAAGATGACGCAGAATTTGAAGTTTCTCGCCCATCCACAGCTCCCAAGATACAGGAAAATATTCGTTCGTAACAACGCATTAGTTGCACCACTACAACATATGTACTGCAATTCTCACTAGATTTTACTTCGACAACCTAATATTTTCAATATTATGCAATATGCAATATTAAACACATTAAGCATTTGTAATTTGAAACGTTATATCGAACAGTTTGGTCATAGTAATAAGCAAACGTTTGCATATTTTCAGATCTCTCATGCCAACAAACTCATACAAGTTAAAAATTTATTAGCATAAAGTGTAATTGATAATTTTTTCTACTTATTATACACATTTTGATTCGTCGAACATTCGTACTTTGCGCACAGTAGCGCTCTATTTCACATCACACGTGATTAGTTCATATGAAGCCTCATGATTTCAATCCCACAATCTCACCTGTTTTACGTGGTATAATCAATATATTTTAGATTAAAATGTTTAACGTATATGAACAATATTTTGGTGTTATAATATTTCTGCAGCAAGCTTTATGTATACTTCTTTTATTTATATATTTACTTATATGCACAATACAGTCGCAAATTTGATTTGAGTGACATTACCAGCAGCCTAGAAATAACATCGTGTATAGCGACATTAAGTAATTACCAGATTCATGTTATGGAGCGGGCAAATATTAATGTGTACAGCAAATTCATCATTTGTGCTCTTGGCATATTCACTTTCTTACGAATGCCATGGAGTACAACGTTGAGTATATACACGCTCCTTTGACCTTAACGAAATTTTTCAATAATAACGCTCGTCGTTGCCTAGAATACGCTAAGTTAAACCGGGTATCGCCTATTTTACCCTACTTTGTAATTCTACGCTGCAGCTCGAAAACATTTCTAACACTATTTTAATTTGATTAAAGCGACATGACCGACCACTACAGATAAAATTTGTGTAGCAATAACTAGTGCTTATTTGGCATGGAGTGATTCAAAAGGCGTTGTCTATTACAGCAGATTACGATACACCATTACACCAGTAGTAATTTATATAATCTTGTTACATATTCAGAGAGTAAAGTGGTGAATTGGGTCACATTATATCTCCAACAGTTTGTAACGCAAATAAAATCCAATATGCAATTTTAAGATAGCAACCTTCAATTAACTAATAGTGAAAGAACTTCGTGATTATAATGTCAATTATTCTAGATATTGTGGTTATACTTTCTAAGGTATATTGATCTTTACCTATTTTTCTATGTCTCATTCTAATAAATTCTAGAGCAATAGCATAATTTACATAAATTTTTTTTAAGGAAGAGATCATGTCATCGGGAAAAGAAAGGTAAATCGTTGGCGTTATGACTACATTCTATTTGAAGATTTCACTTTCTAAAGAACACGTTTCCGACAGTTCCCTATTTAAAAAGAAAGAGGACAAAAACATTAGTTCTTTTGTTAAGTTTTTAGGAAGAACATCCTTGGTCTGATGTTCGATACTAATGTATTTGTTCAAGAGCTTCCTTAGTTTCCTTAAAATTGCTGTTTCAAGCCCTGGCCCGCCTAACTTAGAATATTTTTTTATAATCTGTTCAGAATCTTTAGGTCCCAGCTATTATTGCACTTCGTAATTTTAAGAAAATAATAGGATTGGTATATTCCATATAGACTTAGGCATGGGATATATTCTTTGCTGTAACTCTGAAAAGATTTTTGCAAATAATTTTAATAGCTCTTTTTTGCTGTCATAATTATGGCAGGAGACATATGCGGAACTGACACGCATGAAGAATAATTCACAATCTCCATTCATCAAGGAAACATATAAATTGACTGGAAAGTAGCTAATAGAATTACGAGAACTTTAATGCAGAAATAAAAATTGTAAAAAACGTTAAAGGAATATAGAATAATTTAAAAAAATATTATGACTTACCTGCTCAGTACATGTCAAGAGCTCATAACAGCGCAATTCACAAAAACTGCCTCTACAGATAAATACTGTTTGTTGCGGAGAACTAATATATATGCAAGTATGTAATAGGTGTTGCGAACCTAGTAACAAATTAGTTCAGTTATGACCAGAAGGATAAACCAAAGACAGCATTAACGGAAAGTGTGCATGAGATTATACTTTCCATTCATGTTGTCTTTGGTTTACCCTTCTGGTCACAACTGAACTAATTTGTTACTAGGTTCGCAACACCTAATACATACTTGCCTCTACAGATATAACAGAAGGGAATGGAAGCAACTTAAAATGGATATGTTGTTGTTGACTTAACACGTTGACATAAACTGACAATGAGTGCTTATTTAGATCAATAAAAATGAGCGAGATCGTTGACAATTAATCGCTGTTATAATTGTGTGGATAGAATCTTCTTTCGTGTTGACTATTTAATAGTCACACTTCAATGACATTTTTACGGTCGAAGTGTTTAAAAACTTGACGCAAATATGTAACGCTTTTTGATATATATTACATACATTTTACGTGTCATAGACTTGTAATATAGCATAGTATTTATAGTAATCACATGGAAATTCAATATTTGAAATTGTACAAATGCAAGTGCAGAATTCAAATTTGGTCAGTATACCGCAAAATTGATGTAAAATATTGATTCTGGCTCCAGAATATTTCATGACGGTTAATTTTACTCATTAACCATGTTTATTTCCTTTTCGAATAATTTTATCAATTTTTTTCACTTTAGTTTAATCATTGTCTGCCACTGGCGTCAAGTTAATTCCTAGTCTGCTCAATTTATATTCAATCTGTTAAATCCATTTTCTATGAGAATTTTGTTATCAGAACTAATTTTACATTTAAGGTACACCAAGCGCTTCATTCAGTTTACATATTTGTATTTATCCATTGGATTTTGTTTAAGCTTATTCGTATTTCTGTCCCAAACATGTAGGATGATTTCATTGTAAGGGATGGGAAAATTTATCTACATTTTACGATCGTGATTTTAATTTTTTCCTCATTTCCAGGTTAAGACAGTAGCCAGAAGCTATCAACTGTATTTTAAAATTTCGTTCTCTTGCAGTAATAAAATTATCATAAGCGTGTTGTCATCAGTAGGTTGTTTAGCATCATTATTGAAAAACAATATAAAGTAGAATCCATATTATTTTATATAGAATTAGAGTAGGTCTTTTATATTCATACTTAATTAGACTTACATAGAATATGCTAATACAAATTTTCAAGAGAGTCCGGAAATTGTCTTATATGAACAACGTTACTACTAGCGAAATTAATGATATTTAGACTAACAATTTACCACTCACCCAAAGGCTTCTCTTAAGGCAGATGCCAACAAAATTTTCAATAGACAAGCTTTCGAAATTTGAATAGCACCAAGCCTTTCTGTTTGCCTCCTATTCGCAAAAGACTAAATTCAGAAATGACAGTCAATCACTTAGCATATACTATAAGAGTATTGCTCAAGAGCCCACCGGATCTAGTGAATCAAATTAGGACATAATAAATCAATAATAAAATTCCACAACAGGAATTTGACTTTCAAAATCGCTTTAGTCGATTAATCAAAAATCAAAAAGGAATTAGTTCTATTGTAGGAGGTGTTGCAGAGTAGCTGTTTATTTAGCGATGCTATGCCATTCCTACATATGCCTGGCAGCTGACGTCGGAATAAATGGGTTTCGTGGGCCGTGCTTATGATCAGTCTCAGACCCCTTTCCAATGGGTGATGTGAGGGGGCTAAGTGAAATTATCATACGTGTATTATGAACAAGGTTGCAAGGTAAATAAAAATTCACTGTTGGTCAAAATTGTCCGTGCTCTAGACGGCATCAAAATAAAATATTGTTAACACAAAGTTAATATCTAATCACAAAAGCCAAGTCATAATAAACACAATAAATAAATCCAGAATGTCTTAGCAATGTAGTTTCTGTTCATGGATAAAAGATTAAAAACACAAAAAATATAAATCCTGGTTTTGAGTTTTATCACACAATAATCCACTGCATGCTACCGGCGTATTTCGCACGGGTGTGAATAATTATTAAACAAAACCCTATTAATTACAAATAAAATTGCAGTTCAATTAAAACTGCTTAAAACTAAGAGATTGTTTCTAAAATCACAGTTAAGAGAATGATTGTCTAAAATCAGAATTCGTATATGTGACCCTAAGGAAAATCGTATCTGTCGAAATTGATACTCGTCGGGTTGTAACGCGGAGCCGCGCGTTACACTATAATAATATTAATTATTTCCTGTTTACAAAAATATTTGGCCTATTTGTATGGACATACTAAATAATATTTGTCATCGCTAACTTTTTGATAGACTCATATAAGGATCATCGTATTCTCGAGTACATAAATTACGGGTAGAGTATATTGGAAGACTGAATAAATTTTACATCCACCCCGGTTCCACCCACCATGTTGGTTATTATCGTCGAGCAAAGCATCAGTTTATTTCACTCCAGAAACTTCCATGTGACTATAGGGCCAGCGAAAATATTGATGCGGAAGTTTACAGCGGATAGCTAAAATAACGGCTCATTTTTGTAACTGGCCGGGCAAAACACCTAAATGTATCCATCAATCAAATCCAGAATGACCTGAAAAATAGCAACTGGCGCGAATGTATTCGCTCTCTAGAGATATTCTGGTTATACTACTATCTTAATAAATTTATGAAACAATTCCGAATCATTATTGCTATTAGTTCACTCATTACTTAGTAAAACTAAACAAATATTCATAAAAATTCTTTGTACTTAAAGATTTATGTACAAGTTCATGCCTTGAATTCCTTTTGAAGTATAAACTTAATGTGAATTTGCGATACACCGACCGGCTTCAAAGAGTGATGTTGGAATTAAGCATTTCGAATAACCAGTCATCCGTTCTTCCATAAAATATTATTCGATTTAGTTATCCATAATTCGTAGGTAAAATCAATTTTTGTCTTGTCTAAGCTTTTCAAAACCAGAAGGTTCTAATGTAGGGGTATTTTTGTGGGGTAGCTAATGTAAGATGTTGTACCATTCCTACATAGACCTGGTAGCTGCTGTTGAGATCCGTGCTTATGATTAGTCCCCGACCTTTTTCCAATGGGTGATGTGAGAAGGCTAAGTCAAATCATCATGCGTATATTGTGAACAATGTTGCAAAGAAAAAATTCACAGTTAGTCCAAATTGACCGTGCTCTAGACAGCAGCAAAACGATATCTCGTCAACAAAATTGAATGTCTTATACACAAGTAATTATCAATTCACAGTTAAACAAAACGGACCGTACACTAGATGGCAACAAAACTATATATTGTCAACACGAGTAATTATCAATTCACAGTTAAATTAACGTCTGAATCGTGATGAATACATGTAAATGATTGTAAATATATGATGATATAAATAAAATCACTGGAAAATATTGCCACTGATAATTGATGGATAAAAATCGTGTGAAAACAGTTTTGAAAAAAACATCACAATTAATTAATCCACTGTTTGCTAGGTTTTTAAATTATTTAATTATAATAATCAATTGAACTATAGAATTTGTGAATGTGATTGAGAAACATCTGATGTCTGATGCATGAAATCATATCTAGATGAAAACTTTGATCCACTTATGCATAATCCCTCATGCTCCTGCGTATTGCGCGCGGGTGTGTATATTTATAAAACAAAACCCTATTAATTATAATTGAAATTGCAGTTCAAAAGATCTCAATCAAAACTGCTTGAAACTAACAGAGATTGTTTCTAAAATCACAGTTAAGAGAAATATTGTGTAAAAACAGAGTTAGATTATTTGACCTTAAAGAGTACCATATTTGTCAAAATTGAACATCGTTGGGTTGTAACGCGCAGCCGCGTGTTACACTAATACCTTACACTAAATTAACATGACAGATCTACCTATTTTTTTCAATATTAAAAGAGCTTCAGATGCAATTTCGAGACACTTGGAGAAGGCGTGATAAGATCTTCGAAATGTAACTCGCTTACTTCATTATACTTTGTATTGAAAACCAGTGGATATAACAGATCTTGCAGCGATTTTTACAAGAAAGTTTCAGTGTCGCAAACGTATACATTACATCGATTTAATAAGTTAACATGGAAAATTAGCTATTGTGTTTTTTTAAATTGATTGAAATTTAGCAAGTTCAATATTGCAATCACATATAAATTGCAGAAATTAAAACTTTGAATATAATCTATTTTAGGCTTTTGTAATACATTTGCTTTGCTTTTGATCTTTAATATGTCAATTTGATATTTCTCAGATTCACAGAAAGCTTCCTACAAAAAACATTGAATAATGCATGGCGTAACTTTTCAACATAATGCATTAAAACAATAATTGATTGCGCGGGTGGTGGTAACAATTCTTTAAATCAAGTTTGCGAGCTTGAAGTAAACACGAATCCAATTGTTTTTAAACAGTCGTCACACAACATAACAAAACTACCGTTAGCCGCAACGCACTGACGCGTTTCGACCTTCCATGATCATCATCAGAGTATGACGGCAAACTGACTAGCGAGGATCAAACCGCATTGAATATATATGGCAATAAAATTTAGATAGGCGGCTCTCACCTCTAGCAGTCTCGCATACATTGAACTTGACTGGAAATGTCGGCTGCACAATTTCTATGCAGTCACGAACATTAACTGTTTGCAGCTTTCGCCACATATACACATATAAGCAATACAATGAAACAATAATTGATTGCGCGGGTGGTGGTAACAATTCTTTAAATCAAGTTTGCGAGCTTGAAGTAAACACCAATCCAATTGTTTTTAACCAGTCGTCGAACAACATAACAAAACTACCGTCAGCCGCAACGCACTTACGCATTTCGACCTTCCATGATCATCATCAGAGTACGACGGCAAACCGACTAGCGAGGATCAAACCGCATTGAATATATATGGCAATAAAATTTAGATAGGTGGCTCTCCATGTTCACTTATTAAATCGATGTATTGTATACGTTTGCGACACTGAACTTTTCTTGTAATAATCACTGCAAGATCTGTTATATCCACTGGTTTTCAACGCAAAGTATAATGAAGTAAGCGAGTTACATTTCGAAGATCTTATCACGCCTTCTCCAAGTGTCTCGAAATTGCATCTGAAGCTCTTTTAATATTGAAAAAAATAGGTAGATCTGTCATGTTAATTTAGTGTAAGGTATTAGTGTAACACGCGGCTGCGCGTTACAACCCAACGATGTTCAATTTTGACAAATATGATACTCTTTAAGGTCAAATAATCTAACTCTGTTTTTACACAATATTTCTCTTAACTGTGATTTTAGAAACAATCTCTGTTAGTATCGAGATGTTTTAATTCAGATATCTCGGACTGCAATTTTAATTGTAATTAATAGGGTTTTGTTTAATAAATATACACACCCGCGCGCAATACGCAGGGAACATGCGGTGGATCGATAGTTTTTCTTTGCATTCAGATATGATTTCACGCATCAGGACATCAGATGTTCCTCAATCACATTCACAAATTCTATAGTTCAATGGATTATTATAATTAAATAATTTAAATACCTAGCAAACAGTGGAATAATTATTTGTGATGTTTTTCAAGACTGTTTTTACACGATTTTTATCCATCAATTATCAGTGACAATATTTACCAGTGACTTTATTTATATCATCATATATTTTCAATCATTTACATGCATTTATCACGATTCAGACGTTTGTGAATTGATTATTACTTGTGTTGACAATATATGATTTTGTTGCCGCCTAGAACACGGTCAATTTGGACTAACTGTGTATTCTATTTTTCTTTGCAACATTGTGTACAATAGACGTATGATAATTCGACTTAGCCTTCTCACATCACCCATCGGTAAAAGGTCGGGGACTAATCATAAACACGGATCTCAACAGCAGCTACCAGGTCTATGTAGGAATGGTACAACATCTTACATTAGCTACCCCACAAAAATACCCCTACATTAGAACCTTCTGGTTTTGAAAAGCTTAGACAAGACAAAAATTGATTTTACCTACGAATTATGGATAACTAAATCGAATAATATTTTATGGAAGAACGGATGACTGGTTATTCGAAATGCTTAATTCCAACATCACTCTTTGAAGCCGGTCGGTGTATCGCAAATTCACATTAAGTTTATACTTCAAAAGGAATTCAAGGCATGAACTTGTACATAAATCTTTAAGTACAAAGAATTTTTATGAATATTTGTTTAGTTTTACTAAGTAATGAGTGAACTAATAGCAATAATGATTCGGAATTGTTTCATAAATTTATTAAGATAGTAGTATAACCAGAATATCTCTAGAGAGCGAATACATTCGCGCCAGTTGCTATTTTTCAGGTAATTCTGGATTTGATTGATGGATACATTTAGGTGTTTTGCCCGGCCAGTTACAAAAATGAGCCGTTATTTTAGCTATCCGCTGTAAACTTCCGCATCAATATTTTCGCTGGCCCTATAGTCACATGGAAGTTTCTGGAGTGAAATAAACTGATGCTTTGCTCGATGATAATAACCAACATGGTGGGTGGAACCGGGGTGGATGTAAAATTTATTCAGTCTTCCAATATACTCTACCCGTAATTTATGTACTCGAGAATACGATGATCCTTATATGAGTCTATCAAAAAGTTAGCGATGACAAATATTATTTAGTATGTCCATACAAATAGGCCAAATATTTGTGTAAACAGGAAATAATTAATATTATTATAGTGTAACGCGCGGCTCCGCGTTACAACCCGACGAGTATCAATTTCGACAGATACGATTTTCCTTAGGGTCACATATACGAATTCTGATTTTAGACAATCATTCTCTTAACTGTGATTTTAGAAACAATCTCTTAGTTTTAAGCAGTTTTAATTGAACTGCAATTTTATTTGTAATTAATAGGGTTTTGTTTAATAATAATTCACACCCGTGCGAAATACGCCGGTAGCATGCAGTGGATTATTGTGTGATAAAACTCAAAACCAGGATTTATATTTTTTGTGTTTTTAATCTTTTATCCATGAACAGAAACTACATTGCTAAGACATTCTTAATTTATTTATTGTGTTTATTATGACTTGGCTTTTGTGATTAGATATTAACTTTGTGTTAACAATATTTTATTTTGATGCCGTCTAGAGCACGGACAATTTTGACCAACAGTGAATTTTTATTTACCTTGCAACCTTGTTCATAATACACGTATGATAATTTCACTTAGCCCCCTCACATCACCCATTGGAAAGGGGTCTGAGACTGATCATAAGCACGGCCCACGAAACCCATTTATTCCGACGTCAGCTGCCAGGCATATGTAGGAATGGCATAGCATCGCTAAATAAACAGCTACTCCGCAACACCTCCTACAATAGAACTAATTCCTTTTTGATTTTTGATTAATCGACTAAAGCGATTTTGAAAGTCAAATTCCTGTTGTGGAATTTTATTTTTGATTTATTATGTCCTAATTTGATTCACTAGATCCGGTGGACTCTTGAGCAATACTCTTAAAGTATATGCTAAGTGATTGACTGTCATTTCTGAATTTAGTCTTTTGCGAATAGGAGGCAAACAGAAAGGCTTGGTGCTATTCAAATTTCGAAAGCTTGTCTATTGAAAATTTTGTTGGCATCTGCCTTAAGAGAAGCCTTTGGGTGAGTGGTAAATTGTTAGTCTAAATATCATTAATTTCGCTAGTAGTAACGTTGTTCATATAACACAATTTCCGGACTCTCTTGAAAATTTGTATTAGCATATTCTATGTAAGTCTAATTAAGTATGAATATAAAAGACCTACTCTAATTCTATATAAAATAATATGGATTCTACTTTATATTGTTTTTCAATAATGATGCTAAACAACCTACTGATGACAACACGCTTATGATAATTTTATTACTGCAAGAGAACGAAATTTTAAAATACAGTTGATAGCTTCTGGCTACTGTCTAACCTGGAAATGAGGAAAAAATTAAAATCACGATCGTAAAATGTAGATAAATTTTTCCATCCCTTACAATGAAATCATCCTACATGTTTGGGACAGAAATACGAATAAGCTTAAACAAAATCAAATGGATAAATACAAATATGTAAACTGAATGAAGCGCTTGGTGTACCTTAAATGTAAAATTAGTTCTGATAACAAAATTCTCATAGAAAATGGATTTAACAGATTGAATATAAATTGAGCAGACTAGGAATTAACTTGACGCCAGTGGCAGACAATGATTAAACTAAAGTGAACAAAATTGATTAAATTATTCAAAAAGGAAATAAACATGGTTAATGAGTAAAATTAACCGTCATGAAATATTCTGGAGCCAGAATCAATATTTTACATCAAGTTTGCGGTATACTGACCAACATCAAACTCATTTAATTTAGACGGCAGGTCACAGAGCAGAGATACCTTCATGTTTACTCAGTGACTAACGCGGAACTAATCGCAATATTTTAGTGCATTAAGCAAAATCAGGCTTGCGTCTATCTAAAATAATTATCCCGCATAAAGTGCACTTGGCTGGAAATATTAGTTTCACAGTGTTTTTACAATCACGAAAATCGAATATTTGCAGTTGTTGCCATACGTATAAAAGTTATATTTTAATCAATTGTTGGCATCGTGGAAAGTAAGAACAATTAAAATTGAGCACGCGGATTTAATATAAAAACCGCTCAAAATATTTTAGCTAGGCGCTTAGCATAAAAAATCTATATTTGTAGTTATTTTTTGTTAAACGGGAAATGCACTGCTGATAGTTTTGCTTGAGACTTATCTGAGGATGACCCTCAGATAAGAGTGTACCATCTCGAATTTACTTATCTTATATTAAATTTTGGAGTTGATCCACGCTAATCAAATTTCCGCTGAACACTGAAGGTGATTACGGAGAGTCGAGTCACGTCAGTTTGTGTAAATGACGATATCTTTTATGCTGCGTGACTGTTTAAATAAAATTGGTTTACCTCGGGTACGCAAAAGTTATTTAAAAATAACTCAAAGTAGGTAACAGTTTAAGAATACATAAGATAATTAACGTTTTGCAAAAATGGGTAATGCATAATTACGTGATCCATGTTGAGACCAACATGTGTATTTAAAAGAGGAACTATTTTCTATTCCGTGTTAAAAAAGCACGGTTTGCGTAATCAAGTATTGCCGCACTGAAAAACTTCGTAATCGTTCTAATTGAGGACATGAGATTATGCAAATACACAGCGCTGAAATTTCTCGTGTTGAAACTAATAAATGCGCAATAAATGCAAATATTAATCCATTATGTGATCATTTGACTGTGATATTGGAGAAGGAAATTTGCATGATATTTTTGAGCAATAAGAAATAGGCTGTGATCATAACATTTTTATATCAAAGCGAATTGAAAAAGTCGAAAAAAATTATCGAATGCTTGCTCTAATTCTGATCTAAAATGTTTCTTAAACGGAAGCAAATACACAAGGAAACGAGCCTTGTCGCCAACATAAACATTAGAAAGCTCGCGATGAGTTCCAAATAAGGAAAACTGGTTTAATAAATGAGTTCTTCAGCTTAGTTGATACTGTGAAATAAATAAAATTATATATATATATATATATATATATATATATATATATATATATATATATATATATATCTTCAATTAGTAAGAAAAACTCATAAATAACAATTTGGATAAAGGCCATTTATTTCGTGAATACTAATCATCGCTCTACAATCATTCATTTATATACATTCTGGGTTTTCAATTGATTATGCTATTGGTAACAAATCTGACTCGCTTTTACTTCTATTTCTTGTTTTGGCTGGTTGGTAAGTGTGTATGCGTTTGTGTTTGTGTGTGCCTGTTTGCATGTAAAGGTCATTCTCGCTGTATTGCAAAGTGATGTCTGAGATCTGGTCATTATTGTTTTGATGGCTTGAGAATTAACCATTTGTGCGCATTGTTCGCTGTTACATGTACGAGTGCTATTTTTCCCAGTGTAGTTTATCGTTTCACCTTGTTGCGCAAATTTTGGTTCTGCACATGGTAACAGCGCCAGTGTGGATTGCAGTGTTGAACGCTCATATTGTTTGGAAACTTCTGTCACCGTATACGCCTCTGTTATTTCCTCTTCAGTTTGTTGCCAATCCGATTGTATGTTTGTTGATTCTAGTCGAGGGCCTGTTTGGTCTTGACTGGATACTAGTAGATTGTTGTTGAATTTTGTTATTCTTGGCCAGTCGATTAGAATATCATGTTGATGATGTTTCTCTGTAAGGAAGGTACTTCAAGCAATACGAAGGGCATCATAAACGCAAACACTATCAAGAGACTCCTTCGAACTAGCAAATGAATTGAAGGGGAAGAACATCCTACAGAATAAAATGGTCTCGCTTGACGTCTCATCCTTATTTACAAACATACCACTGGATAAGACAACGGAGATGTTGTGTGACCTCATCAAAATGAGTTTTTTGAATTCCCTATAGACACCAATGACATCAAAGACCTCATATTAGCATGTACTAAAAACGT
Organism: Eudiplozoon nipponicum; assembly: GCA_029291075.1. Lineage (NCBI taxonomy): Eukaryota > Metazoa > Platyhelminthes > Monogenea > Mazocraeidea > Diplozoidae > Eudiplozoon > Eudiplozoon nipponicum. Next base: position 160,535 of record JAQBSW010000349.1, read on the forward strand.
GCAATTTACATTCGAAGGGATATACTACCGCCAGATCAATGGTGTAGCTATGGGAAGTTGCATCGCACCCCTCCTGGCAGATGTATACATGTATCACCTGGAAAAAACGAGCCTAAAAGGTATAATTGACCAGTGCACACTCTACAAAATGTATGTAGATGATATCTTGTTGTTCATCTCAGAGGAAGCAGACCCTTCCGAAATCCTCAAACAAGCAAATGGAGTCGATCCAGACATCAAATTCATTCTCGAGGTAGAGAAAGATGACAGTTTTTTCTTCCTTGACATCAAACTCACTCGAGAAGAAAACGGGGATTTGACACTGGCCATATATAGAAAATCCACTTTCGCCGGACAATACATTTACTACAACAGCAGTGTGACAAAATCCCACAAAAGAAACTTAATAAACAACCTAGCAAGCAGAATCAGGAAGATCTGCTCTGAACACAAGATTGAGGAAGAACTGGGCTACCTCAAGAAAATTTTGATAATAAACAACTATCCAGAGCGTTTTATTGATGTCAACATTAGACCACGGCAGATTCGCATTAAAAATGATACCGTCAAGCAGGTTTTCCTAATCGTACCATTTAGAGGCGACGTACCAGCCTCAATAAATGCACGGCGGCTGAATAGAATAACTAAGGAGAACTTTCCCAGTGTTAAAGTTACAATGGCATTTAGCATACAGAGAATCATGTGGTTGGATGTCAAAGATCAATTGCCAATTCTCTCCAAATCATTCAAAGTCTACAAATTCTCATGTATGTATATATCTACGTACGAAGAAGCAATTGATAAACAGAATCCAATAACATTTGCTACAGAAATTGATTAACAAAGGCTTGGCATAGTCAGGAAAATCAGCTATATCCGATCATATATTGGCAACTGGGCACACAGTTAATTCGACCAATTTCAAAATTCTACATAAAGAAAAATCATAAAAATTATTATTTATTTATAAAGCCTTTTATATAAAACAACAAGCACCTGACCTTAATATTAAAAAGTTTCATCAATATGATATTCTAATCGACTGGCCAAGAATAATAAAATTCAACAACAATCTACTAGTATCCAGACAAGACGAAAAACACGCCCTCGACTAGAATCAACAAACATTCAATCGGATTGGCATCAAACTGAAGAGGAAATAACAGAGGCGCATACGGTGACAGAAGTTTCTAAACAATATGAACGTTCAACACTGCAATCCACACTTGCGCTGTTACCAAGTGAAGAACACAAATTTGTGCAAAAAGATAAACGAAAGAGTACACTCGGAAAAATAGCACTCGTACACGTAACAGCGAACAATTCGAACATATTGTTAATTATCAAGCCATCAAAACAATAAGGACCAGATCTCAAACATCACTTTGCAATACACCGAGAATGACCTTTACATGCAAAAAGGCACAAACAAACACAAACGCATACACACTTACCAACCAGCCAAAGCAAGAAATAAAAGTAAAAGCGAAGCAGTTTTTACCACTAGCATAATCAATTGAAAACCCATAATGTATATAAATGAATGATTGTAGAACGATGTTTGTTATTCACGAAATAAATTGCCTTTATCCACTTTGTTATTAATGTGTTTTTCTTCCTAATTAGAAATATACAGTGTAATATTGAAAGGCAATATATATATATATATATATATATATATATATATATATATATATATATATATATATATATATATGTAAGAACAAAACAACGTACTCCATGGAATAACATTTATTAATAAATCTTATTTCTACCAGTATCTACAGCCATTATTCTGGATTCGTTAGTATATTCGTTCATCCAATCCCACTGTACATGTGTTGTAACCAATCTCCTCTTCGTTATGCTGGCCTTTGCTTTGCGCAATTTAGACCACTACTTTTGTGCAATTTAGACCACTCTTTTGCGTAACGTCATTTGGTCTGTAATTGCTTTCATTGTAATTGCGTCCGTAATTGATGTATGTGTCGTATTTTGCGAAGCGTTGGCTATTTTTAAAGGCACGTCAGTTATGTCTTAGTTCCAGTCCAATTTAATTTCTATTTGAATTATATTTTGCACGTTTAAGCAAGGCTTCAGCTTAATAATTGCAATAACTTCAAAAGCCAGAAGCATTTTCTCTGTTTTTGCCTTGTAGAGAACTGAAAAATTGTTACTACTAACAGCATGACCTGTGAGTAGTACATGCTCGCAAATTGATGATTTTTGTACAGGAGCTGCACCCTCTCTTTAATAGTTTTTGAGGGAGATGCTGATTTATTCTAGTTTCGAGCCTCTTTTTTGATCAGCCGATGAACTGAGCGTTGCAGGTACATTGCAATTTGTATACAGACAAAGGTGTTGACGTCACAGAGAGGCTATCTTCGCAAAATACGACACACACCAATTACGGACGCAATTACAATGAAAGCGATGACACACGAAATGACGTTACGCAAAAGGAGTGGTCTAAATTGCGCAAAAGTAGTTGTCTAAATTGCGAAAAACAAAGGCTTACATAACGAAGAGGAGATTGGTTACGACAAATGTACAGTTGGATTGGATGAACGAATATACTAACGAATCCAGAACAATGGCTGTAGATACTAGTAGAAATAAGATTTATTAATAAATGTTATTCCATAGGTACGTTGTTTTGTTCTTACATTTAAAAATGGTAGAAATAGAAACGATCAATATATATATATATATATATATATATATATATATATATATATATATATATATATATATATATATATATATATATATATATATATATTATATTTCATTTATTCTATATATATATATATAAATATTTAAATTAGTGTTTATCTCAAGTCGGCAACCATGTTTTAAATAATTGTTGTTGCAACCCTTGCAATCAATAATTATTCGATTGAATATCTTGTTTCTATGTTCTTTGCGATTTCAAAAGTTATCAAAAGAGGATTAATATTTTCATATTGGCAGAATTTCAGAGGGAAATTTTTTATTTCAGATTTATTGTGCGATGACATGAATAATCAGAGAAAACGATATTTTTTGTTTTATTATGCAAACAGTTAGATGCAACGGGACTGTCGTTTATGTCAAGCTAACAAATTTGATTGAAATAACTTATAATAAGTCTTAAATTTTATAATGCCATAGAGGCAAATCACGACTATTAGGATTTTTATTTTATAAAAGGAACGAAATCAAATGTCGTACATTTTGTGATTCAATTCAAATACAACGCCCAATATCACTGGCTGGTAACTGGCCAAAAAGAAAGCTCGCAAACAGACCGGACTAGAGACCAATGGGGTACAACCTGTAATGCAACGGTTTAATGTTAACACAATACTGTGGGAGATATTGCGATTTATGTATGTATTATTTTGTGGGGTAGCGGTTATTTACTGATGCTACGATTTCTAAAAATGCCTGGTAGCTGATGTCGAAAGAAATGGGTTTCGTGGGCCGTGCTTGTAATCAGTCTCAGACCCATTTTCTAGTGTCGTGATGTAAGAAGGCAAAGTCGAAGTATCATAAGGGTATTATGAACAATGTTACAAAGATAATTAAAATTCAATGTTAGTCAAAATTGACCGTGATCTAGACGGCAACAAAATAAAATATTGTTAACACAAAGTTAATATCTAGACACAAAATCAGAAGTCGTAAACCTCGGTAAATAAATCCAGAATGTCTTAGTAGTATAGTTTAGAGTGACTGATAATCGATTAAGAACACAAAAAATGTAAATCCTGGATTTGACAGCTAAAACACAGTAATCCACTGCATGCTACCAGCGTATTAAGCGCTGGTGTGTGTTAATATTAAACGAAATCCTATTAATTACAAATAAAATTGCAGTTCAAGAAATCTCAATTAAAACTGCTTAAATCTAACAGAGATTGTTTCTAAAATTACAGTTAGGCGAAATATTGTCTAAAACTATAATTAGCATATGCGACCATGAGGTGAACCGTATCTGTCGAAATTGAGACTCGTTAGGTTGTAACGCGTAGCCGCGCGTTACATACACCCCCGACAATGAAAATTAGTACACAGTGAATGGGGCTAACCATACGGGAGGTGTTATGGCTCTGCCGTTACATGCAAACACTGACGTTGATTCTGCTAACCCTGACACTGTTACCTCTATCACTCGCGGCGGCATGACGGCGTCAGTTAGCTCTGTCGCTAGTGAACTGTCGGGCGTTAAATAGTGGTCTGCAAAAACTGTCTGGAGGTGGAAGTATCGTCTCTTCACCGCCTGATAGGTCAGTATCATGGAGCAGATGATCATTTGTATGTGCTGCTTGCAATTCCTGAGTACTTATAGGTGAAGGACGCAGGATAGAGACATAGAGTTCTGCAGGACGGCTCAGGGAATCTGCAACTAAATTTTCTGACACTTTACCGTGAGTGACTTCATATTCATACTCATATATTCGTGTAAGTTGCGAGTTAACACGTCGTGATTATAAATACTCTTTCCTACATCTGAGCATTGGGAGTAGAGGAAGGTGGTCGGTGTAGCTCTTGAACTTTTGGCCACCCAGATAGCTGTGGAATTTTTGGATCTACCGATAGATGGCGATCAAATTAATTATCATTTAAATTTATTATTATAACCAACAAATTGACATGTTGACATAAATGCTTTCAAATGAATTTAAATGAAAAGTATAAAAAGTTGGAGAAAATGAGTGTGCAATTGTGAAGATTAGGATAAGACTTAATATCAATCACCAACATGCATATATGCATATATATATATATATATATATATATATATATATATATATATATATATGTGTGTGTGTGTGTGTGTCTTTTTATGATGTACTTTTCAAGCTCAACTTTACCGGTCGTGTTTGTAAATTAAACTGCAGAAGGTTTTGTGTTTATTGTAAGAGATTTTGCAGGGTAGATATCTATTTAGTGATGCTATACCATTCCTACATATGCCCGGTAGCTGCTGTTGAGATCCGTGCTTATGATTAGTCCCCGACCTTTTTCCGATGGGTGATGTGAGAAGGCTAAGTCGAATCATCATACATTTATTGAACACAATGTTGCAAAGCAAATTAAAATTCACTTCTAATCCAAATAGACCGTGCTTTAAAAGGCAATAAAATAATATATTGTCAACACAAGTTACTGTTTCGTGTAAAAATAGTCACATTAAACACAATAAATACATCCAGATTGTCTTGGCTGTATTGTTAAAAATTTTATGCGAATGATTGAAAAAGAAAAGAAAATATAAATCAAGAATGCCTTAGCAGAGTTATTGATAAAAATAAAATACATAAATCCTGGTTTTGATCGTTATGTCACATAAATCTATTGCATGTTACCGTTATATTGCGCGCGGGTGTGTTTTTTTATTAAACAAAACCCTATTAATAACATTTAAATTTGCAGTTCAAGAAATCTCAATTAAATCTGCTTGATACTAACGGAGATTGTTGCTAAAATCACAGTTAAGTGTGATATTGTATAGAACCAGAATTAGCCTAGGTGACCCTAAGGAAAACTATATTTGTCGAAATTGAGCTTCGTTGGGTTGTAACGCGGAGCCGCGCGTTACAAAACAATTATTAGACTTCTGCATTGTGCATCCACTATATGAAACGGTAAACTATGATGAATGGACTGTTTGTGATTTGTTAATTTTTATATATTCAGGTAAATTTAGCATTCGGTTATACCCGCGCTAAATATGGCACAGGAAAACCTTTTTGTTTTGACCGATAACAGATAATTTTTGCATATCAGCATACAGTATAACAAGTCATAAATTTTCTGTAGTAGTAATTAGATAACACCATGATGAGGCACTGATTACAGACAAATGATTACACTTTTCTTTAAAAAATTATTCCGCTTGAGAATTAAAACAAAAATTCTTTTTCCAGTTGAAATTATTGATTGACCTAAACAAACACTTCCCTTAACTTAACAAAATGACCACGACTGAATTAAAATGTCACGCTAAAATAAAGTTCTTTAATTGCAAAAATAAAAATTCCCATAAAAATGGACTATGCAAAATGTCTCATAATGAATATATATATATATATATATATATATATATATATATATATATACATATATACATGTATATGTATAAGTATAAAATTATCCTTACTTTTAGAGTTTTTAATAGCTACAATATAGAATGTTAAAAATAAATAGTACCAAATTGTTTTGAGCAATAAAACATATATTCGACTTAGTTTCTATTTGTGAGTGAGCTGTGTGATGAATGGAATATAAATAAAATTTTTAGATATAAACCTTATAGGACAGATACAACCTCAATTTTAAATTCTTACAACTCGTCGTGTATATGCCTTCATATTAATGGGACCAAGTAAAAAAAATACACACCATACACTTGGAAACGACAGTGGCATTGACTTTTGTATATAAAGTATTGCGAAAATTTGGACAATATCAACTAAATTATGCGATTCTCCAAAAAAATTATTTTAGTTAAAATGAAACTAATTAATATTGGTTTTGTCTTAATTCTAGTATTTTATATTTTGTAATATATAGTTTCGATTATCTTTTTCAAGCGTCACTTGCGCGACATGCCATGGCTACCGCATGATCTTTATGTTTACTCTAAGTTTTCTTACGTGTTGTGACCAACTTCATAGCATTTATATGTTTGTTTTACTTATTAACATTTTTATGGAATTATAAAATTAGATTTACAAGAATAATGTAAACTTATATTAATTTATTTCTTTTTAAGATTGACTTGTTTATATGGCGTACAGTTACATTCAGTAGCTCACGGTTTAACAAAATTGATTTAATCTGATATGACCATCTACTTTTAGTTAATTATTTGTGTAGCGATTTTGAGTGGTCATTGGCATAGAATATTATTAAGAAAATTTATCATATATGCAATCATTTTACCGGACACATCTTTTAAAATTTTGATTTGCCGCTTGCATACCTTAAAACAAGTTGACTCATATGTACTCGTATGTCTTAGCAATTGCTAAATACAGCAGGATATAAGTAATACAACTCCTCTTGTTATCTCACTTTACCGCTTTTATTCTTTCATAAATGTTCTGATGTGTTGCAAGTGGTGTGAAAAATAACTACGGCTATGTTTTAAGTTTAAGTTAAAGTGGATTATTTAGCATAAAGTCATAACACAAGTAATAATTCATTACTGAACAGACACCACATTACATGGGGAAATGGTATTGAAATGAACATTTATATAATTAAACGAACATTGGTTGCGCGGGTGGTGATAACAATTATTATAATCAGGGTTGCGGTCTTGATATAAACACCTGACCCATTAATTACTTACATATGTCAGTATAAACTTAGAATTGTATAGTGTAGGATAGCTCAGTGGTTAGAGCACAAGATTCCGAAGCAGACGTGCCCAGGTTCGTATCCTGTCCGCGGCAAATTCTGGCCAGTACTTGATGAGTTCTCTATAAGGACGAAACCGGTCTACTGGATGAATTGCCTTTTCTACACTATACAATTCTTAGTTTATACTGACATATGTAAGTAATTAATGGGTCAGGTGTTTATATCAAGACCGCAGCCTTGATTATAATAATTGTTATCACCACCCGCGCAACCAATGTTCGTTTAATTATATAAATGTTCATTTCAATATCGATACTTCAATGTTTAACACCAGATCTATAAAAAAGCATGAAATCTAAACTGACTATTGAGAAATAAATTTATACCTTCAGTGCATCAATTTACGTGCATGCTTAATGCAATGAATAAGCCATCGTGCGCCCTTTGTGTAATCTCGCTATTTAAATAACCTTTTCACATTCTAGTATACTACCAAAGCATGCCGTCATTTAACTGTCTCGTACTAGAGTTTGTTGATGCACTTACTTAATACACCTGAACAATCGTAACATTGACTTTATTGATGAATCCATCTAGTGGTCAGTCATATGCTGTTGTCGTACATTAAATAATGAATCATCGTTGTGACTCTTTTCATAAAATTTGACGCGTCCAACTTCTGTAAATATATTTGTATACATGAACTGCACAACGAACATTTGACTAGACTGCAGTCATTGTCTTTGCACTATAAAAACAGCAGACTCACACAACAAACATTTTGGAACATTAAGAGAGCCGACACTTTTGTGTAACAACGATATTCGCGTCGTTTTGCTTATGAAAGATTGTAGAGGCCCTTTGGTCACTACCATAAGGGAGCCTCTGGGATGCCAGGCCCGGAAAATCCATATATGCGGTATGATCATCTAGTGTGGAACACTTAAGTTCCTCTGAACTATCTTTTAAACTACAATCCTTAAGTCCACTTGCTAACTGCTCTTTATCCTCAATATTTAATAAACCAGCCATAGTATTATGATTATGTTTCTTGCCATTTATATATTATATTAATAAAGCTTACCGGGATACGCTAATATCTCCATATTACAGAACGATACTGTGCTAACCTTGAATACAAATATCCACGTCAATTATCTGAATCAAATTAGAGATATTTCCCAATGGTGTGTAATAAGAACAATAGATGAAAGTGGATTACAATAATTTATTAGAAAATATATCGCAGATGGAACCACGCAGTGTTCCGCTTGTGCAATTCAGCAACTCAGATAAAACTCTCTTATAACCTTCGACAATGATAACCTTCGATTGATGATGTTTTTGAGATTAAACTTATGCAAGAAATTAAGGATTTAGGCATAACTATGAATTGTACGGCTTCTGCTGAGAGACATATTGAAAGGATAGTAGTCAGTGCCAAAAACAGATGGGCACTAATAAATAGAAATATAATATCGAATGAAATAAAATTTAAAATGTTTATAATATGGATTAGACCGATACAAGAATATGCTGCCGCTACTTGGAATCCTTTAACAAAGAGTTTGTCTAATAAGATAGAAGCTGTACAAAGAAAAGTTGTGAAACAAATTAGTCCTATCTCCTGCACTATATACGCCACTAGATTACAGTTTGTATCACTGTATCCTTTATGGTTTCGGAGAATGTGCTATTGCATAAAAGCTTTCCATTCGAACCAGTGGACTGGTGCCTATATGAATCCAATAAGAAAGAGTCATGAAATTGGAACTAGATCTGGTCATTTTGCAATATCTCCACCATTGGTGGGGAATGTTGCGAGCAAGCTATTCTCTTTTTCAAAAATTTACAAAATTTACAATCAATTGCTAAAGGGGCTAAGAGAAACGCCTCCAACTAAAATGTCTTTTAAATTTTTATCTACCGAACTAGAAAAAGTGTTCAATCCTGCTGATATTTTTAATTTTGATTATGATAATACTTTCTCATGGTTAAATAAAAGACAGGATTAATTGTGTTTCAGCAACATAATTTCTCGAGATTCTATCTTCAAATTTTGTATTATTAAAACTGAAATGTTATACATTATATCATCTTGTTAATCAACAATGCATACAATCAATTATTAGTCATGGTTCCCTTTTTTTCATACAAAATGTTACACTCGAATTATACCTTAAATTTTCCTATTTTTGATGAAGAATCTATCACTCTTTACAGGTGAACTTTCTGATGCTGATAAATTGTACAGTACAACGAATTGCACATATTTCTGTGATGTGATATCTTTTTATATGGTACATTTTCTAATTATTATTTGATGGAACATGTGTGGTTTGAATCCAAATAAAGATATTCTACTCTAAAAGATATTCTATTTTATTCTATTCTGACAAGACAAGTCAAAAGCTTCGACAATTTGAACAAAAGAACTATCGAAAAATTAACAATATTTTTTTAAAAAACACAATATTGTTTTACGAAACTAGCGATAACATCAAATGTTCAAAAATAAAATTTGATTTATTTTTATATGAGGAGTTAATTGATGTCTAATAATTAAATTAAACTCCACAAGATTCTAACGGTTCTCTTCAGGATTTAAGCAGATAAATGCTTATAAGGCTAGACTCTTTCAAACATAAGCCAATTGCGTAATGTTTCTCAATACACTGTCTGGACCAATATCGACCGGTAAGTACAATAAATTATAAATTTCTTCAAATCGAGTAAAATGGGTTTCGAACAATGTTAAATTATTGGGCCTGTTGCTTATTTGTTGGGAAATGTTAAACATGTAATTTCGTCGAAACGCATTTCCTTCAGAATTTAAATTTTCGTTATTCATTAGTTTATAGTACTCTGCTATAATTATACAATATTGAGCAGTAAGTGGAATCCGTTATACATTAGTTAAAAAGTTTGATTCAGAACATTTAAATTTGTCGTCAAACTACAGTAGTTGAAAAGTTTCGATTCATCGATTGATGTTTGCTTTCAAATAGTTTCGTTGTAAGCTTTCATTATTGTTAAAGTTGCTAAATTAAATATATTTACAGTATTTAAGCTCACTATTTTTTATAAGTATTAATTTATTTTGCATTTATTCAGTTTTTATGTATAACTCGTTACTAACTCGCACTCTGTGGAGATCTTTTTTCATCGTAATTGCTTTAAGTATGATTAATAATTTTAATAGACTTCTGAAATACCAATTTATTACATTTTGATAGTTAAATCATGATCTAAAGCAGATTATAAAGGAATCTGCTAGAGGTTCGGAATGCTTAGATAATGTATATTTAGAAACTGAATCGGTTAACTGGCACAGTTATGAAGTCGTAGACTATTTTTTTAAATTGGATCACAAATTATTTTAGAATGTAACAGTAACAAAAGACAAACTCAATTTTTGAGAATGCACATCTGCAATGTTCTAGAATTAACTGGAATCGTTTCAGTGAATTAGTCGTAATGGTTGATTATGGAAGCTTTTACATTAAGAACACTTATGAATTTGTTTCTACTGTTTCAACGTTATTATGTAATCTATGTCATAGTTCTATGTTTAAGGAAATATTACCGTAACGGATCCATAGCACACTATGTAAACTAAGTATTAAACGAGATAATATACTGAAGTGTGGTCTTATCACTTGTATTTGAAAAAAGAAGTTAAATTTGATTGAAAATGAAATTAATTCATCACTGCTAATAATCCATCAAAGATCAGGAAGGACAATATTGAGTAAACTAGAGAGCAATCCTGGACTAGGATACAAACTCCTAAATGATTACAGTAAATATATGGAAAAATTAATGCTCATATTACCGGTGGATAAAACTGAGTATGTATTTCTCTATGAATTGGAGGAATTATTTGGTAATTTGATATATATATATATATATATAATCCACAGAATGAAAGCAATTTCATGGATCTAACTGATCTTTCGGGTGATCAGGAACCAGGACTTGTTATTGACAGTGATGCATTGATAAAATTAATGCTAAAAGTAAAATAGAAAAAAAAGATAACCTTGTTATATCGATTGAAAACCTACTTCAATAACCTTGAACTTTTATGAATGCGCTCTGCAATTTTATAAACAATATTTTGAAGGACATGAAAATACCAATCGATATTCTAACGATAGTAGCTAAACCGTTGCTAAAGGTAAGTAAGTCAACTAATCTATATTATCCCTTCATTTTTTAAGATGATAGAACGACAGACTAGATCATTTGGAATGTATGTTGCCGGTTTATTTTGATATAAGTCAACATGTCTTTAAAAAAGATTGATCGACAATTACTAATATGCTTTCTCTGTGAAAACATGTCATTAAACTAGATGCGATAAAGTTAGATGCATTAATTGCATTTATAAGTATCTCAAAAGCTTTTGACTCTATATCTTTTGATGCTATTTAGAAGGCGATTAATTCATTGAATATTGACCCGAATATTTTCTTTTACTCAGATACTATTTATATAATAGAAGAATGAGTATTCAAGGGTATGATTTGAGATCAAAACCGCAAAAAGTAACAAGTGTAATTCTCCAATGATCAAGTTTTGGGCCAATTTTATTTAAAGTCGTATTTGCACATTTGGAACTAAGTTCCTTAATAGTCGAGTTTGAAAATTTCCTGATTTAAAAATAATCTTTCCGTTAGATCCGAAAAATATCGAGTTTTCGAAAAATAATGTGATACCAGATTTGTATAACCTAGGTAGGTATTTGATAACACTAGGGCTGAGAATAAACAGTAAAATGACGAAAGCTTTAAAAACAGGTAATAGAACAGAATTTAATTGCCTATTTTCATGATGCTGTGATTAATGGTGTTTCTGAGATAAAGCTTCAGCAAGAAATTAAGGACTTAGGCATAACTATTCAATATACAACTGCTGCTGAGAGACATATTGAAAGGATAGTTAGCAGTGCTAAGAACGGATGGGCACTAATAAATAGAAATTTTTATCGAACAATATAAAGTTACAAATGTATATAATTTGGATTAGGCCGATATTGGAATATGCTGCCGCTTTTTGGAATCCATTGAAAAAGGGAATGTCAAATAAGCTAGAAGCTTACAAAGAAAAGTTGTGAAACATATTAGCCCTGTCTCCTGCACTATATACGCCAGTAGATTACAGTTTGTATCACTGCAACCTTTACGGTTTCGGATGATGTGCTGTCACATTAAAGTATTCCACTTGAAACAGTGGACTGGTGCCTATATGCATCCAATAAGAAAGATTCATGAAGCTGGAACTAGATTTGGACGTTTGACGATCTCTCCTCGTTTGGTGTGAAATGTTTCGGGGAAGTTATTCTCTTTTTCGAAAATTACAATATTTACAATAAATTGCCAAATTGGGCTTAGAGAAACGCCTCCATCTAAGATGTCTTTTAAATTTTTATGTACTGAACTAGAAAAAAATTACAATCATACTGATCTTTTTAATTTTGATTATGATAATACTTTATCGTGGTTGAATAAATACAAGGATAATTGTGATCAGCAACATACCTTCAGATATTTATTACCACATTATGTATTATTAAATTATATCTTCATATAAGTCAACACTACAAATAATAAATTTCTTGTCATGGTTCTCATTTTTGCATGATGTTACACTAGAATTATACCATAATTTTTACAATTGTCAGGTCTGTGAATTTGATGATGAATCTATAATTATTTATATGAACAATTAGTGTACAAATGCAATTCATTAAAAAGACTGTTTTTTCTTTATCGTAATAACTGTATCAAAATTGATATAACGCTGAATTTTCTGATGTTGATATGTTGTATATCATAACTAGTGAGATTTACTTATCTATATGAAATTAATTGATCATATTCATGTGATGGGATATCTTTGTTCTGAATCACAGTAACAAGCACAGCAAACGGGCAGAGTGAGTCGAAAAATCAGAAGAAAGAGTTGCCTAAAATATTAGCCTTTATTCATCATATAATGCAGATATACATGCTAAAAGACAAAGCAAAACATGTTAGTATACGAACGGTGTGAATATAAATGTGTGTGGCACAAATAAACAATCACTATCATTCTCCTCCACTGCGATTTGTAGCGTAGCGTCAGAGTCGGAACAAGAATGTTATAGTAACAATTCAAAGAGGATTGAGAAAACATAATATTTAAACATTTCCACTTCGTAAGTTATAAGGATAGACACACGTTGTTACGTTGATTGATAAGGTTTTGAGATTCTCTGATAGGTCTAGAGCATTTGAGTTATCCGTAGATTCACCATTTGCACTTAACATTATCATTATCGGTACTCGATCATTATAGGAGGTTTTGTTCATCAGCTTAACAACCGGTTCATTTTCACGGAGTCCCATATTAGTTCTAGCTTCATTCATCAGTGCGTCGGAGCCTATCGGGCTATTGACGGATAGATACTGTATCTTCACTTCCATCAGGAAAACGAACATGCGCATAGTTAGGGATTGCAATGAATTAGTTCAACTTCTTCCACAGAGGGGTCATATTTAGAAACTCTAGCATTCTTCTTGATGTAAAACTTTGCCAGGAACAGTAAACAAGGTTGCGAGTAGTGGTACCAAAAGAAGTCGACCTTCTATTGTGTCGAAAAAGGACGCTAACAGTGAGGGGTTTCGTTGGTAGATGTGCACAATAATGAACGGATTGAATGTAAAGCAGTCCAGCAACACGCATTCCCAGTTTTCAACTGAAAAGCCTATTGATCTGAGAGCGAAGGAAGGATCGATTTCCATAAGGTACCATTCATTCTTTCTACCTGTCCATTTCCTTTGGGATTATACAGGAGTCAGTTCTACTCGAAGCTATACCTTTTTCCGAAGAAAATTATGTACCTCGGTCGACATGAAGGAAGAACCTCTGTCTGAGTGAATGTACAGAACGGCATCCTAAACATTGCAGACATATTTAGACACACGGTGAAGTATGACGGGGTGACTGCTAAGGTCAAGACAAGCAAATGCAAAGGAAATCGAGAATATTCATCGATGACCGATCAGTAGATACTGCGATTACGAGTTGATGAAGGAAGATGTCACTTTAAAATCCATAAATAACCGCTCAAAGCGGTTGGGTAGCTCTTTGATTAATTGACGCCCTTGTAATTGCGAAGGAAATCTGAGCTTGATTTCAGAGCACACTTCATAACTCAAGGTCATTTTTTCGAATTCCATCAATAGAATATGGTAAATTACGAGATTTCACAAAGTGGAGCATATCGAGAAATTCCAGGATGACAAAGAGAATCATGTATTTGTTTTAAATCCGAGTCCATTTAGAAGCGCACCACAACAGGATCGACTTAGTGCATCTGCTGCTTTGTTATCTTTCCGGGTCTATAGACAACATCGAAGCTGTAAGGTGATAATTCCATTTTCCAGCGCAAAATTTTATCGATTCTTCTACTCTTTTTTATTTTTTTTATTTTACTGCGGCTAAATCCTTTTAGAGGATAAGCCGGCTCCATGGAGTTTCTTAGAGGAATTTGGTACAAGTGGTGTCCCCTCAACACTCTTCCTCGATTTTGATTGCCAAAAATAAAAAAAGCAGATCTTTGCTCAGTGACAAGTTTGAAATGTTTACCCAAAAGCACAATTTCCTCCATTTTACGAATAGCTTCAACCACGGCACTGAGGCTTCTTTTCAACAGCTGAGTGATGTTTTTCAGATGGCGTCAACGTCCGAGAGAAAACGCCACGGGTCTTCCATCTTGGTTCAAAGTGGCAGCAATAGCTACGTCCGAAGCATCGGTTTCGACGACAAACGGAATATCACAACGAATAGAAGCTAGAGTTGCTACGGCTAATTCTTTTTTAAGACGACCGAAATTTGTTTCACAGAGACGGGCTAAAGGAAAAAGTTCGGATCATATGAACGAGTGATGTGCATTTTATCGGGATAGTTCGCACGATCCACGGCGAATAATCAGCGAAAAAATCCCACACTCTTTGTTGCGATTGCACATTCGACGGTGGTGGAGATCTTGTACAAAGGCTTTAATCGGTCAGGATCAGGTTTAATTTTTCCCATTCGATATTTGAAAACCAAGGAGAGTAATTTCTTTAGCTGCGAAAAATGCTCCTTGATTCATTTAAGGTCAATCCATATTTTTTAGCAGCATTAAGAAATTTGTTGAGATTTGTTTCGTGTTCAAGCGTACTCTCTCTCCACTGCGACACTGTCACATTGTCCACATAGACAAATCGTATCTGTGAGATGTTCCTGTGCGATTATATGATACATAGTTCTTTGGAAAACATAAGACACCATTCGATCACCTGAAGGAATGCGACGGAGTTGAAACAAGCGATCCACACGCTTCGGAAAAGCAGTAAATACCTTTTTCACTGTTTTTGGATGAGGTATTGTGGTATGCTAAAATCCAAAGTGCTGAATATATGATATTTTGCAAATGGTTTCAGCTACATTTGGTCTATTTTCGGCAAAGGATTGGCGTCTAAGAGTGTGAATTTGTTGACCGATTTGGCTGTAGTCCAGTAACTATAGCGTTTCTTGTGATTCTCATTCAGATACCACGAGAACTTGTAGTGCTCAACGGGGATGTTGAAGGTTCGATAATGGCATCAGAAAACTAATCTGTTTATTTCATCCCGGCTACACTCTTCCATCCATTCGATTCTGTTCCTTCTTGGTTCAGTACGCTAATAGGGCGTCCAGTTAGCAGTTAAATGGTGGAAAAGAGGCGGGGACGTAACAGATGCAGGTTTCGAGTAAACAGACGCGTGAATGACGATTTATGACCACCAAAAGAGATATTTACACTTTATTCAATCCAAGGAAATCATGACCGAGGAGTACGTCAGTACAAGATCAGAAAGTATAGATAGCTTGATATTTTTATAAACACATGATTTGTATTGAATCGACACAAAACAATGACCTTTGGTATGACGTCAGATAACTGAGCTAGACGCTTCATGGTTATTGTTATCCTCGTGAGGAGTGAATTTTCCAATATTTTTGTCAAAACGAAGGCTTTGAAACATAACTACAGGAACTGCCTGTATCAACGAGAGCATGACAATTTATGTTATTGACTTCTAGATTTATTACACATTTGGTGAGACTCAATCAAGAGCAGCAGCTAATACAGATGCTGATCATGGTAGGATGAAGCGTCGAAACCACTGGTCGGTGATTCTTCAGAGCGGCATACCTTTCCAGAAAAATGTCCTTTGTTTCCACAACTTTTACAGAAAGCGTTTCTGGCCGGACATTTCCATCTTAAATGATAATCGTACCCACAAAAGTCACATTTTTGTTTAACAGCAGCAACAAGATTATCTGTAGATTTATCGGAGGTTGATGAAGGACAGAGTGGCTGAACCGTTGCAGTGTGTGCAGAATTCAAACAGTTTTGATATGATAATGATTGCTTTTCCGCCATTTCGAGACCACGTGCTTGATCAAAAGCCGCTTGAAAATTAAGTGAGTTGTGTTCTAAGAGACGTTGTCTGATTGAATTGGACTGGATTCCATTAATGAAGGCATCGCGCAGAGCATCGTCTCGATTTTCCTCGGCCGTAGTTGGTTTGAAATTGCACTCCCTAGCTAACGATTTCAGAATCTGAACAAATTGATCCAATGTTTGTCCATTTTCTTGTTTAGTAGTCGCGAGTATATGACGAACAAAGACTTCATTTTTCGGTCTGACATAGAGATTCATTAGAGTTTTGATAGCATTATCATACGTATCGCAGTCAACGATGTGTTCATATACGTTAGGAGAGACGTAGGAAATAAGAGTGTCTAATTTATCCGGATTCATGGATTCGACTGATTTCAGGAGACCACAGAATGTACGATACCAATGATTCCATTGTTTTGCTGCATCTGGTGCACTAGGTTCAACATCAAATCTTTCTGGTCTGAGTAGGCGTTCCATGATTGGGTTATAAAATGAATAAATTGTTCTGAATCACAGTAAGAAGCACAGCAAATGGGCAGAGTGAGTCGAAAAATCAGAAGAAAGTGTTGCCTAAAATATTAGGCTTTATTCATCATATAATGCAGATATACATGCTAAAAGACAAAGCAAAGCATGTTAGTATACGAACGGTGTGAATATAAATGTGTGTACAAATAAACAATCATATCAATCTTTTATATAGTGTACATTTTCTAATATTAGTATCTATTTTATGGAACAAATGTGGTTTGAATCAAAATAAAGATATTCTATTCTATTCAAAATATTCCTATTTTATATTTACATTCATAATAGCGTCTTGTAGAGGAAGACATTTCCTCCGTCAAAAATTACTACTGTTCACATTTTTCAGGCTAATATTGAAAAAATTTATTACTAAAACACCGTACTGAGCATCTACAGTCTATTCACCTCACGTACATTTTTTTGAAGTAACTTTTGTGTTATTTTCTCATAACAAGATTTCCGCTTATTATTTTCACATAAATAGTTAAACGAATATTGATTGCGCGGGCGGTGATAACAATTACTTTCAATCACGGCTGCAATCTTGATATTGACTCATTATGTAGAAACATTTTCAGTATAAACTATGTGTTGTATAGTGTTGATGAATTGCCTTTTCAATACCATACAATACTTTATACTGACAAGTGTATATGCATAATGTGTCAGGTGTTTATATCAAGATCGCAACCCTGAATAAAAGTAATTATCTCTTAATTGTCTTTGAACATCGTCGCATGAAGAGGTAAACAAGATTTTTAATTTTGTTTTACTGATGCATGACCGTAAAAAGTTTTCTTAATCACGTGTAGACTGTACTATGACACTAAATCGATTAAGTGCATTTCGCAACTGTGACTTTGTTTATCTATATTTATAGGATTATATTGTAGAAGCTCCTAAAATATTTCTTATGAAACCCTCATCGACACCGAATTCGGGTCTGTTAGATTTTTGTAGCATGCTTCTGGTCTACTGCTATCATGATGTAATCTGTGGTCATTCCAGTCGTACTCTCAATGTCATAAGATTTAGGATCAATCTCGGATGTGTATGCTTCAGTGAACGTTGCATCAAACAACTTTAATCTCGAAGGAGGTTTAAAACAAAAGTTAAATTACTATTTACTGTCCTTTCCAATATGTTCGGTAAAATGAATAATCTCGTAGTATTGCAATATAATGTGGACGTGACGCTCAAAGTTATAGAAATTGTAAAGCAATATAACGTAGCAACGGAATAAATTCAGATTATTTTATTATATTACCTATATTTATGTGTGGCAAAAGCTGCATAAAGTCAATGTTCGTGACTGCATAGAAATTGTGCAGCTGACATTTCCTTTCAAGTACAATGAATGAGAGACTACTTGAGGTGAGAGTCACATATCTAATTTTGCTTTCCATATATATGCATTGCGATTTGATCCGCGCTAGTCGGTTTGCCGTCGTACTCTGGTAGTCATAATGGAAGGTCGAAACTTGTCAGTACGTGTTTCTGGCGTTAGTTTTGATATATTGTTTAACGATTGGTTACATATAATGGCATCCGTGTTTACATCAAGCTCGCAAATATGATTAAAAGAATTGTTACCACCACCTGCGCAATCAATGAATGTTTAATTGTACAACCAGAGGGGGCTGACGGACATCAGGAAAATATGAAAACAATCAAAGTACGAACTGACAAATCAAATGCCTAAAAGGTTTTAAACCAAGAAGGCTCCAAAAATTATATCTCTCCTTTATGTGCGACGTTTTAGTGCATTTCGACAAATAAATGGCACTATAACTCCGGTCAACTTTCGTAGTATCGTTTTGTTTTTGGCCAAATCAACAGTGGTTACTGCTATGGTTCTCAGAAGGATTCGCGAAAAACTAGAGAGACGAACTAGTCAAAGTCAAGTAGGATTTAGACCGGAAGTGTGATATTTGAATCAAATTTATGCACCGATGAACATTCAAATTGCACCACCCATATCAGGGAGCGGTCGTCGTAGCTTTTCTATACTACACAGCTAATTTCGACTATCTTGCGTAACAAATAGCGAACTGCGGATTAATGATATCCCGGCCAAATTTACCACTCGTTGAAGTCTGTTATAACGGTTCATGAACCGAGATATCCAGACATATTAGCCTTTATGCTAACTTTAAAGTCGCCCGTTTCATTCATACAGTATCATGTTCACAGTCTTCAAACCAAGAATGCTTGTCTTTATCCTGCTGCCAATTTTGAGATAATCGTATGTAACTGTCATCGAAGAGACAGCTTTGTATATTTGCTCGATTTGCATTAAATCTTTATCAGCTTAACGTAACGAAACTCATTGGGCGAAAAATATACTGACGGATCAGTATTTTTGCCACTCTTTTGTGTGCGATTTCCGTCCAACTTACTTGCAGAACGCCGATCGCATTGGCTAGAGCAGTTTTAAAAGCCCTATTACATATCCTAGTCGCCTGGCTACAATAGCGGGCAACGTGAAAGGTTAGAATCGCTGAAGATGTATACTAGAAACTACTTACTGGAAAACATTATTCATGATATCGGTCAATTGATCACGCTACTCTGAACTGCAGATAACTGAACGTTAATCAGTGAAACTAGAAGTAAAAAGCATCCAATGGAGATGCCTATATAATATATAATATAATATAATAATAATATATAATATAACTTTTTGTGCGATAGCCTAAATCACTATCTTTGATTTATCGCTGTTAGTAAGAACGATATGTATTTTGCTTAATTCATCAAAGTTATTATTTTACCGGGAGCTTTAAATCTCAAATACCCTTGATGCTAATCTTAGAAAGCGCTCTGCTTTGCTGAAATTATTTTCTACAAACACTGAATTATTTTCTCATAAATTTGTAGCATTTATCATTTGTTCTGAAACGTTTACTGTTGGGCTCTTCTGTTTTCTTATTTCAACATTGTCGCCCTAAACATAAACTTCTGTTTCGATTCTTAAATCCGTTGAATTGAAACCATAGAGCCATATTGATGGCTATTGATTTTTAGCATTAGCCCTCAAGCAGCTTTTGTCTAGCTTCAGTCATGTCTAATTCTAGGCTGTCTTTATCACAGAAGCTAATTATCGGCAAATGTAAACCTGAGTCTCAGTTCCACATCAGGAACTATTAAATTTTACTTTGATCCATGTTCAGATAAGAAACTTGTATCTACTTTTTCACAATAATATTTTCAACAAGGGTAGCTGGATAAGCTCCACGTTTATATACAGTAAATTTTGACTTCCAGGTTGTTTGGTAGTTGGCTTTCGCTAGTATGATCTGATCACCGTTCCAATAGTTATAATTCACTACTATCCACATAAGTTGTTTTATGGAACGAATAACAGCTGTTTAAACAACTGGAATGTGTTTTGGGTCCATCTAATAGCCTTTCTTCGTTTAACAAAAGTATTTCTAATTTCCGACGGGGATCTATTTATGCCAGAACGTGTCCCTGGACAGGTGTTGAGTAATCTTGAATTTTTGCTCAGTTAGTGTTATTTGCTCAACAGCCTTAAGAAATAAACTCAACATTTCGACTAACTTTGTGTTGGTATGTGTTTATATTTCGGACTTGTCTGAGATATAGATTTCTATTCACAATCATTTAGTTGCAATTCGTCACTCCTTTGTAAAATGCATCGGTAATATCTTTCCTTTATTCCGAAGATCGGTAATTCATTATTAAATTGCTTTATTTATGACGTGAAGCAATGAAAACCACAAGGAAGCTGCATTGCCGATGTTACCTTGCCTGAGAGATAATTTAACTATAATGTTGAGAAGCATACGGCGTGGTAAAGTGAACAATATCACAAATGCCACTGTCCGGCTGCTAGATTGTTCGTCTATCTCTTTTGAATTTAACACCACCAAAATAGGTTGTCTGGTTAGTCCGGAAAGCAGAATGTTTAATTCGAGTTCTCAGCCAGTGCACCAATTAATGCTATTGTTGCATGTTATTTAGGTTTAACGATTTGCCTCGCAGGTTTTCTTCTCAAATAGTGCCTTGCGCCTTATTCGGTAATGTTCTGAAACGAAATAAGGAGTAAACGACCATTAATTGCGCGTGCGGTAATGGCAATAACTATAATCACTGTTGCGACCTTGATATAAATATTTGACGCTTTATGTACATTTTTCAGTTTAAAGTAAGCTTTGTATACTGTAGAAAAGGAAATTCATCCAGTATAATTAAACGAATATTGGTTGCGCGGGCGGTGATAACAAATATTATAATCAAGTTTGCAGTCTTGATATAAGCACCTAACCCATTTATTACTTACATATGTCAGTATAAACTAAGAATTGTGTAGTGTAGAAAAGGCAATTCATCCAGTAGACCGGTTTCGTCCTTATTGGGAACTCATCATGTACTGGCCAGAAATTGCCGCGGACGGGGCTCGAACCTGGGCACGTCTACTTCGGAATCTGGTGTCAGTACATGATGAGTTCTCAATAAAGACGAAACCGGTCTTTTGGATGAATTGCCTTTTCTACAGTATGCAATTCATAGTTTATACTGATATGTAAGTAATCAATGGTCAGGTGCTTGTATCAAGACCGAAACATTGATTATAATAATTCATAAAATAGATCGGCTTCTTGTTAAATACTGTTTGTTGCGGAGAACTAATATATATGCAAGTATGTATTGGGTGTTGCGAACCTAGTAACAAATTAGTTCAGTTGTGACCAGAAGGATAAACCAAAGGCAGCATGAACGGAAAGTATAATCTCATGCACATTCGTTTCGTGCTTACTGGCGACTCATCAGTAGGAGCCGGTATTACGCCCTTTAACCACTATATATTTGGGTGAAGAATGTGGGATAATAGAACGGTACAATCTCCTAGACGAATGTGTAAACCTGCAATAGTGAAGCTAACATCATATAGTCTACGACAATGCGACTTCAACGCTAACTCAAACTATATAATATATATATATATATATATATATATATATTTATTTATTTATTTATTTATTTATGATATCCATGCCGTTTTAATTAACACAGTATTCTTATAATTAGGAAAACAACACATAAATAACAAAGTGGATAAAGGCCATTTATTTCGTGAATACTAAACATCTCTTATACAATCATACATATATATATATATATATATATATATATATATATATATATATATATAAATATATATATATATATAAATATATATATATATATATAAATATATAATTATTTTATATTACTAACACTGTGGCTATTGTGTTAGTAACCGATACCAACATTATTGTACCGAAAAGGTACATGGTACTAACACTATAGTTTCCAAGTCGGTACATGGTACCAACATGATGGATATCAATTTATGCTATATTTCACCGAAATTGAGAATTACAACTATTTCTGAACACCTGTTACTCCAGTAAATCCATACACTCTGGCCTTCGTCGATATCAGTTATCACATTTCGCGGTAAGCATGACATCATTCAATTCAATATATTACAGTTAACTACTGTTTGTTGCGAAGAGCTAATATATATGCAAGTATGTATTAGGTGTTGCGAACCTAGTAACAAATTATTTCAGTTGTGACCAGAATGATAAACCAAAGGCAGCATGAATGGATAGTATAATCTCATGCACATTCGTCGCCAGTAAGCACGAATCGAATGTGCACGAACAACTGTTTTTCTGACAATTATTGAAGATCTAACCTCAAAGTTAACTGGTCTTAATGGTAGAAAGTCTAATTTTTTTTGTTCCAGATAAGTTTCACTATGCACAATGCAGGTACTACTAATTTATGTGGAATTGTAGCCTCCTGTAGGAATAATCATTGGGTCACTGTAAAACCTATAGAGACACTCGACTTTAGCTACAAAATTTTGATTTGCTCGGCTTATACTGATACTAATAGAGATGTAAGACACCAACTTAAGCGCAGTCTAAACTTCGATCTATAATCCTTTTGACCGGAGAGGCTCAAGAGATGGAAGAAGCGTTTGCACCAGGTGATAGCCGCTGCTAGTTCCAACGTATCCGAGTAACAGGTCCGACATAATTTAAAGTTAGCGAAACTATAAATGATAGTAACAATAATCGAATAACTGATAAAATAAGTCATCTTGATAGTTGGACTGAACACTTCAAAGATCTATTTTATGGAGCACCTGCGTCAGTCCCGATTCCAGAAAAGACGCCAGTTTCAACAGTGTTAGATTTTAAGCTCGAGCAGCGATCAGTTGAAAATACGGGATGCATTCCTATCTCTGAAACGTCGTAAAGCTACAGGCTCCGATAAGTTGCTTTCGAGCTTATTTAAGGATGGTGACGGTATCATTTTGGAATCGATGATTACATTTTTTCTTATTATATAGAATGTAAAGACCGTAACGCTTGCTTGGGCTGAGTCTATTACTATTCCTGTCTTCAGAAAGGGCATTCGTAATTCGTGTAATTACCATCGTGGAATAAGCTTGACTCCAGTCGTGTGAATCACATACTAGAGACGAACAAACATATTTCTGTCAGTACGAGTTTGTATATATAGTTTTTTTGCCTTAAAGGATATTCTTGAACAGCGAACGGAATATTTTCGTCCCACAATAGCCATATTTCTCGACTTCAAGCGTACATTTGACTCAGTGGATCGCAATGTTCTATTGGATATTCTCTGGAAGTGGTTTGAACAAATTTGTAACTATTATACGTTCTCTCAACACAAAACATTTCTGGTAACGTTAAGGTCTAAAACGAATGAAAATACTTTTATTATTTGTAGTGGCGTTCGTAGAAACTGTCCAATTTCCCAAATTTTGTTTAATTTTAAATATATTCGATCATGAATAACTCACTACTATACGTTCAGGATACAGATATTGAAGTTATTCCGGGTGGTAGATTAGTCGATCTTGACAATGTAGACAGTATTGCATTACTATACGACAATCATGTTTTTTCTGAGGCCATCTTGAATAGATTGCAGATGTTATTCCTTTTATAGATATGAAATACGCACTATTTAAATGTAAGGGAATTATACAGGATCACACACCAGTCCAACTCTGCGATTGCAAAGTGAAGATCTGGACGTAATTCAAAGGATTGCATACCATGTTGAGAGGATCATAATAATGGCGAAAGCTAGAGTAGCTTTTCCCAACCTTCGTTATTTATAAAGAAATGTGAGTATTTCACTCTGCTTTACAGATCGTTTTTACAATGCATCAGTACCCACAATTTTATCATGTGCTAGTGAGGCTTGCCCAAGCTGAGTTGTATTTTTCGACGCTTTCAAGCACTCGACTGCCATTGTTTGAGAAGCATAGAACATATAGGTTACAAATAACGAATAACCAACGCTGACATCCGTAGTATTTTTGGATCGGCCAACTGATGCTCCTCGTTAGAAAAGCAAATAAGGCTCGATCAACTATGTTGTCTCTTTCACGTTTTGTGTATGCCTTCATTTCGAGTGCCCAGCGGATCAGCATTCTCTCACAAAAAACAGGTTGGTGTGAGTATCAATATGAGCAGATTTTGACATGACATAAACGATTAAAGTCAACTTTATCCAACTTTTGGGGTATGGGACCCATTCGTCCGTCAGGATGGTGTCCGCGTACGCATCATGCTTCTTGATTGGAACCACTGGACATTTGTTTGAAATCGATGGCGATCCTGTTGCAGATTTCTAGGAGAATCATCCTTTATTTTCTAAGATGGACAGAGTTAGCTGCGAGGTTTGGTTTTGTTTATGACGTGGTACAGTAAAAACTTCAAGAAAGCTGTATTGCCGATTTTGTCTTGCTTTAAAGCGGACTGGTCCATAATGGTGTTATGCTGTGGTTTAGTTTGCCTCTTGTATGTGTTTTCTAGGTAAATATAATCGCAGCAAGTAGATCCTCCCTCATAAATTTCTTTTTTAATAATTTGTGCCTAAATTATTATTTTGTCATTATTAGCGCTTTTAAAATTTTCTTGTTTATTTGTTTTGCTTATTGGGCACGAAAATATTAGTTATTAATGACTTGTATTTCTGTGCACTATGCTGATATATGTTTATATCCTAATAAACAAACACAAGAATATATATATATATATATATATATATATATATATATATATTCTTGTGTGTGCTTGTGTGTTAGAATATAAGTTATCTTCTATGAGATTCAACCAGCCCATGAAAATGGCGGTCTTTAACTAAATGAGACATTCGACCATTAAAAAGTCGAAGGACAGTATCTGTCGGATTGTAAATTTTGATACTGATGGCCTCTTGACGCTGGCCTGGTGATTGACAAAGCCTGTTCGAATGCATTTTTTGACTATGATTTCCAGATGGTGGCAGCTATAGTGGATCTTCTCCCATGCCTCCGATATTATTCCAGACAGTATATTTGAATTTCTTTATGCGTAATGATATAAACGAGTGATTCCGAAGTGGTTTGTATCACTTCTTAAAGGCTGTTACAGCTAATCTAAGACATCAATGAATCTCGGCAGAAACCGACTCGTCAGGATTCAACACAAGTCCGAGTACACGAATTTGTTAGCGGTATATATCTATGCGCGGTTTAGTTATGACAATATTTACGGCATTTAATTTAAGTTAATACCGAATGGACTATTAATGAAACTAAAGAACTTTAAGATCTCTTATTCTTTGCAGTCAGTAGAACAGAAACACCCACATATTCTAAGTCAGCATGCTAAACCCCATCACTAACACACATGAGCGTAGCTTCTGCATCATCATAAACAGCAATAAGATAGCATTTAAAATCTGATGCTTCATTGCCCTATATCTGAAAGAAAAAGAAAGACGATTTTTAAATTTACACAGAATCCTATAGATTAAGAAAGATTGATGTTTTCGTAGGGGTTGACCAACTTTAGATGAGGAGGACATTTAAGAAAACACGTAGGAATGAAGCCACCTAGACCAAATAAACTCCAATGAAAAGTGAAATTGGTAGTTCGTCAACCCAGCCAATATCGTATTATTCATGATGTTGAATACGATAAGGACGATTGGATGTGCTTATCAGAAGCTTGTCCAAAGTTGTTCAAAGTGATCTAATAATGAGAATACAAGCTGATAATCAGCATAATATGCTTTATGTAGATGAATATTTGTCATCGACAACTTTATATATACAATGTAATGGATAAAGAAATTTAAAAATGGTAGACAGACAGGAGAAGAAACTAACTAACCTTGGAATTCGTTGCCCTTTGAGAAGTAAGCAAATTGATGCTGTCATGTCTAAACGTTCGGTTAGTTTATCGCCAATGCACCTCAGGGAAGACCAGAAACGAATTCTTAATCTTGGACTTAACACTGCAATTCCTATCGATTACGTACCTAAGAATGAGATAATTACGGACAAAGATAACCTAGGTTTGAATTTTATGTGTCCAAAGTAGTGCTAGAGTGTAAAGAATAGAGATGAAAGCCGAATTATTAATTGAAATGCGTAAGAGCGGAATTATTATCAAAAAAAGTAATATACTTTAAGGCGGATACAGGTGGCGCAACACTATTAATGAACCAGTCCGATTATGAAGTTAAAGTGTATGAACATTTAAATTATGTTGAGGTTTATAATAAAATAAATTAAGATCCATTGGATAAGTTGCAAGGAGAGATTAAGACTATAATCAATAGAATGAATTCGATTCATGAGTTCTCAATTCATTAATACAACGTGATACAGTTCCTCCGATAGTTTATGGTTTAGTGAAGATTCATAAAAAAAAGTAATCCACCTAGATTAATTGTTAATGTATAAAACTCACCAACTTATTAATTGTCTAAATTTATGTACACCAGTATTATAAAATATACTTATTTTTTTGGATTATACCTTAAAGACAATATTAGTAGATACAATTTGATGTCCCTGACAAGCAGCATTAGAAAGTGTGGAACGTTGTCTAACAGAGTTTCCAGAGATAATAGTAAAAGTAAAAGGCAGTAAAATGACGTTAAGAAGTATTATGGAATTGCTAAATATTTGTAGGTCTTCTACCTATTAATTTGGAAGCATGGTGATAATGAGTTCATCCAGTAGACTAGTTTCGTCCTTATTGGGAACTCATCATGTACTGGTCAGAATTTGCCACGGACAGGATTCGAACTTGGGCACGTCTGCTTCGGAATCTGGTGATCTAACCACTGAGCCATCCTGCCGCACACTACACTGCACACAATTTTCAGTTATATACTAACTAATGTAACTTGGTTAGTCTATTTTTCTTTTAAGTGGAGCTCATATGACATCCATTTAGACCCAAAGTTCAAACTAACCATCCCCAATCTGTCATTACTGAACAGACCACACTACATGGAGAAGTGGTATTGAATTGAACATTTATATAATTAAACGAACATTGGTTGCGCGGGTGGTGAAAAAAAATATTATAATCAAGGCTGCGGTCTTGATATAATTACCTGACCCATTAATTACTTACATATGTCAGTATAAACTGAGAATTGTATAGTGTAGAAAAGGCAATTCATCCAGTAGGCCGGTTTCGTCCACCTAAAGGAAAAATAGACTAACCAAGTTACATTAGTTGGTATATAGTGCGGCAGGATGGCTCAATGGTTAGAGTACCAGATTCCGAAGCAGACGTGCCCAGGTTCGAGTCCTGTCCGCGGCAAATTCTGGCCAGTACATGATGAGTTCCCAATAAGGACGATACCGGTCTACTGGTTGAATTGCTTTTTCTACATTATACAATTCTTAGTTTATACTGACATATGTAAGTAATTATTGGGTCAGGTGTTTATATCAAGACCACAGCAGTTGTAATAATTGTTATCACCACCCGCGCAACCAATGTTCGTTTAATTATATAAATGTTCATGAAATTGACTGGGATGGGTGCAAACGCATCGATATATGAAACCGCACAGACTAACTAGACTAATTAGAGAGTCGATTGAAATAAAATCGGGGAATGATGTAATATAACATCGGTGGAAAAATCATTAAGCCCAATATTTAATGGAGCTTTTCTTAATTTTTGTTACCTTCTATCCTTATCTTTTTCAAAAACATGATTCAGTAAACATTACTCAGAGTTATCAATGAGTATGAGAGACGACATTCTTATATAATTAAATCTATTCGCTAATAAATTTACTATTTTTATATATCGTTAAGTTAAATAATGTTGGAATTTTTTAATCTCATACAGTTGCTTATATTTAGGTATATACTTTTTAAATACATACATGTAATGTATATATTTGTATAAGTAGTGAATAACGTAATAAATAAATAAGTTTTCTTATAGAAAATATTCATCTTTTACAACTGGAAATTGTCTTTAAATGAGGAACGTAAAGTGTTGAGTTTATATATATATATATATATATATATATATATATATATTCTATATGCATTTATATATATTAACATATATAAGTGTATATATATCTGGAGAAATTGTTATATATTTTAAGGTGTGGTAATAGTAAATATATAATAAGATTACAATTTATAAATAAAAAAAATTGTGTATATATTTATATAGATATTATAATGAGTAAAATATAAATATAAATGTTAATATACCATATTCAGATTAGATACATTTGACTCACATTGTTATTTATATTCTAGTTGTATATGTATAAATATCTATAAGTTCTATAAAAGTTGATATTTGTGTTTCGTATATTATTATATAAGTTGTGGTCGGTAATATATATGAAAGCATTGTTGCTCATATTTATTTATAAAGATGCATAATTGTATGTGAGTTGTACATGTATATATGTGCCTTTGATAAATTTATATAAAATTTGTTAATATATATATATATATATATATATATAATGATTTATTTTAGACACATGGATATATAATTATGTGCAAGTATTTTTACCAGTTGGTTAACTTATGAACGTGCATATTATTAGTTTTTGTTAGACCTCTAGTTTGTCTTTTCTATATCTTCCTTTCTATTTTTATCTAGTCTTAACTTAAGCGTCGCTCTGGCCTTCTTTCTCTTTCTATCGAAGTAACTTGCTGTCTTTGGTTTGTCTTTCGTCATATTTGAACTAATTGTTATTAGGTGCGCAATAACTCATACTCAATTGCATATATAATAGTTCACCGCCGAAAAAACGGTATCCGAAACTCAAGTTTGGCGGTTAAATATCTGTAGATATCGATGTTTCTTGCTAATATTTTGACAAAATTAAATTAATTTAAAAACTGTAAAATATTGTATACTTCATCTTAGTGCAAAATTTATTTATGCTGTTCTGGTTTTATGGACTCTCTAATGAGAAGGTTGCCTTCTCTATTTAGGGTCTATTTGCTCATGTGAACTCTCTTTTCTTGAAACATTCTAAATTTTGTCTGAATAACGTAGACTGTATTTCCAATTTTTGGAGTTATACTTATTTTTCATCAGATGAGCACTCACATATTCATTATTGAAATAAGTCGTGTATTGAAGCAGAAATTCATTACAAAGTTGGTATACACAGCACAGTAATCAACTATTCTGTCATATCTGGCACCTTATGAGGTCATTTTTTAAAGCACAGTGGATTTCGTTTGATTAAATACGTAAATTGTACAACTCCAAACAGGAAGTTGGAAA
This sequence comes from Eudiplozoon nipponicum, assembly GCA_029291075.1. Classification (NCBI taxonomy): domain Eukaryota; kingdom Metazoa; phylum Platyhelminthes; class Monogenea; order Mazocraeidea; family Diplozoidae; genus Eudiplozoon; species Eudiplozoon nipponicum. The sequence continues at coordinate 190,526 of JAQBSW010000349.1, forward strand.
TGAATATGTAGGGATATGAACGCACACATCAGCAATTCACCCGTTTATATTCAAACAATGTATGAACTTTTGTTTTGTTAACTGAGGATTATAAATTTTGCATGTAAAAGTTTCTGCTGTGTGTAATTCGTTTTTATTTCGTAATTTTCAAACACTGAAGTCCACCTGGTTTGGAACTTGATTTTTATTTTAAAATGTGTTCAACTTTCACGAAAGCATTTTGCCTTTTCGAGCTGTTTTTAGCCTCAAATGCTCTAGAAATTGGTTCTTTATTAATCAGCTAATTCGGCCTACATAGCACACTGTGCAGCTGTTTATTTTGCATAACAAAATGTTGGACTGTTCGATTGCACGGAACTTATCTTTATATATTTAGTACGCATTTAGTTGTATGAAAAAACATCGGTTATGTATTAGGCATCCGTGGAATCACTGTTTTTTATTTCTTCCATGAAATATTTCTGATAGTACACACAGTGGGAGCTGTTATATGCTACATCTTCAGTTAAATAAGCAAAAAAGTTAGTACATGATTTGCGTATAATCAAGTGAAGTGTGTGTGCGCGCGCCTCAGCATGTGCATTTCACGCTCTCTGTTTTTGTGCAATGTGTATATTTAATCCAACTTAACTCTTAATCTACAAAATTGACTATCAGGTACCAGATATATGGTTAAACGAACATTGGTTACGCTGGCGGTGATAACAAGTACTATAATCCAGGTTGTGATCTTGATATAATCACCTAATCCATTAAGTACATACATTTGTCAGTATAAAATAAGAATTTAATATTGTAGAAGATGCAATTCAACCAGTAGACCGGTTTCGTCCGTATTGGGAACTCATCACGTACTGCCCTGTCCGCGAAAAATTATCGCCAGTACGTGATGAGTTCCCAATACGGTCTACTGGGTGAATTGTCTTTTATACAATATACAATTCTAAGTTTATACTGCCAAATGTTTGTGCTTAATAGGTACCAGATATTACAATCGAGATGAGTTCTGACGAAAAGCATATAATGTTTTTAAAAGGTTTTCCATACCTGCTTTATAATAAAAGCGTGCTTCTATAAGCGATTTATATCTCAATTCAAATTACAATTGCTTAACAATGACTTAACTAAAATGTATGAATAACTCTCGGGTTTCTTTTTTCTGTACCAAATGTAGATTTCATTAGTCTTCATAACATATAGTATTGGTTAGAATCCTCGTATTTACAGGTTCACGCTTGCTGATAGATAGAAATTTAGCAGATTCAAGTGCATAAAGTTCAAAATTTGGATTATATCTACGAGTTAAAGCATTTTATTATTGGTTTAGTGTCTCCCGTACACGTGTAGCCAGGTCTTAACATTGGGGATTTAATTATTATATTTTGCTAAATATCGATTCTTGTGTTTTACTCAAATTAACTACCTTAATTGGCATCAGTCGACGTTTGATGTATGTATATGATGTATATGATGTATGTATATTTATTCCGATTTGGTTTTTCTTAATGTATGTTTAAAACAACTTTATCTTTCATGCGTTCAAAACTATTGAATATATAAAGTAACATATGTTACAGTCAGGTTGACTTGTAGTGAATATAAAATGTTCTTTATAAACTGCGTTTTACATATCTGCTTTATACTTCATTTTTACTACCATACATGATTTATTTCTCAGTCCAATTTACGTACATCCATATATATATATATATACATATATATGTATATATATATATATATATATATAATTAGGAAGAAAAAACAACGTTGATGACAAGGTGGATAATGACCATTTATTTCAAAAACACTGATTCTCGCTTTACAATCTTTCATTTATATACATTCTGTGTTTTAATTTTCTTATGTGGATGGTAACAAATCTGACTTGGTTCTACTTCTAATTCTTGTTTTGGTTGATTTGTAAGTGTGTATGCGTTTGTGTCTGTGTGTGTGTGCGCTGTTTACATGTAGAGGTTTTTCTCGCTTTATTGCAAAGTGATGTCTGCGATCTGGTCATTCTTGTATTGATGGCTTGAGAGTTAACAAAATGTTCGTATTCTTGGCTGTTACGTGTACGAATGTTATTTTTCAGAGTGTAGTCTTTCGTTTCACCTTCTTGCGCAATTTCGGTTTCTTCACTTGTTGTTGAATGCTTATATCTTACTAGTATTCAGGAGAGACCGAATATGCTCTCGACCAGAGTCAGCGAACATTCAATCGGATTAGCAACAGACTGAAAAGGAAAAAACGGATGCACATATGCTGACTGAAATTTCGAAAAAATATGAGCATTCAACACTGCAATCTGCACCTGCGCTGTTACCAAGTGAAGAAAAAAAATGGCGCAAAACAATGAAACGAAAGACCACACTCGGAAAAATAACATTCGTACACGTAACAGCCAACAATGCGAACAGATGGTTAACTCCCAAGCCATCAATACTAGAATGATCCGATCGTAGACATCACCTTGCAATACAGCGAGAAAGACCTCTACATGCAAACAGCGCACAAACAGATACCAACGCATACGCACTTACCAATCAGCCAAAACCATTAATAGAGGTAAAACCGAGTCAGATTTGTTGCCACTCCCATAATCAAATGAAAACCCAGAATGTATATAAATGAAAGATTGTAAAGCGAAGTTCAGTGTTCTCGAAATAAATGGCCATTATCCTCTTTGTTATTAATGTTTTTTATCTTCCAAATTGGAAATATACTGTAATATTCGAAGGTAATGGACAAAAGAAAGAATATATATATGTTTCTAATTAGGAACGTACTGTGGAATATTAAAAGGCATGGAAATTATAAAGATATACGTTGAGTTTTTCAGTGCAATTAAGGCAGTGTTCAGTTAGAACTTGCTGAATAAGATAAATCAAACCGGATGCAGAGAAAATTAAGGCTTTGACTGTTATCGCCTTACATCCAGCTACTCTAGGTAATGGTGCTCGTCTGCACTGGTTGGCAGATTATCTAAGCGAAGGAAAATTTTTGGCATATCAACCTTTCTCACTAAGAAAGTGTGATGCAGTGGTCTCTTCTGGTTGATGTATCAATCAATGAACCATTATTTGTTTTTAATAATATTTATTGTAAAATTTTGACGACTTTTAATTTCTTCAGACTGAGTGTAATTCTATTTAATAATAGTATTACATCACTAATAACTTGATTCCCAAAGTGACTTTAAAAATCACATTTAGAGAAGTACGAACATTATGAGGTTACCGAAATTTAGAATCACAACTATATTGAACACTTTTACCTACAGCAAATGTCATTTATTTTGAGCTCGATCTAAATCAGTTACTACATTGTCGCTGCAATCATGAATTCATTCAATAAAATGCTATCTAAACAGTTTTTCTTTAATTTGCTCAAATTTGACCTTATGTGATTTTGGTAGTCCTCGAGTTTTCTATTAGTGATCTTGAATATATGATAATATGGTTCTTAGCAGATGTGGAGCCCTCTGAAATATTGTAAATTTTTAATTGACTAATTAATATATATATATATATATATATATATATATATATATATATATCACTTATTTTCGTGGCTCCGCAACTGTGACGCACCAATTTTGATATACAATTGTTGCTTTTAATCATTTTGATATTGACGATTCTGGAATTAACATTGTTGCATAGAGAATTCATTTATAAATTTCGATTTACCCTTAGTGGTTAAATTCTTACTTTGATAATGATCCAGTAAGAAGGAATGTCATTTTTTTCTATATGGTTTTACTTGTTGGCATCATCGATTTTGCTATTTTCTATTCCTAGCTAAACTAATCGTAAATCTATTTACATATTGCTTATCACAGTATATTGACGTTTTGTAGCTTTTTAAATTATATGTCTATTTCCTACAGGTGTTACCCTGTGACTGGAGAAATAACATGTCGGGCAATTTTGTTCCTCAGACCGAGAATCAACCGATTCTCACTCTGGTCTGTCAGCACGATTCACATCCGTTTCTAGATCGAATTATTATAATTAATCACATCGTAAAAGTTGGACGCGCAGTTGCTCGTGTTAAACCAGCTCCAAACAATGCAATATTTGATTGTAAAGTTCTATCACGCAGTCATGCCTTAATTTGGTTTGAGAACAATCAGTTTTGGCTGCGTGACACAAACAGCAGTAATGGAACTTTTGTGAACAACGTGAAAGTTGTGAAGCGTAACAACGAAGAGCACGCCGATCGTCGTATAAACAACGGTGATTTTATTAGATTTGGTGTCGAGGTGTCGGAAAACAATGTCTCTTACAGTTGTATTACTGCGCAAGTCCTACTTCAGTACCCAGTTGAAAAAGAGGGAAAACAGCCATCTGATGATGGTGCAGAAGATGAATTCTCATCGCTTCGTGCGGAGCAGCTATTCAAGCTAGTCTGTCTTATGAATGAGTCAATGCACCGCGAAAAAGTGTTAGAACAGAAACTGCAGACAATGAAGGAGATGTTGGTGAAAACGGTGGCCATGTCCAACTCTTGTTGGCACGCGATGTTAAATGAGGAGAAATTTCTCGAGAAACTAAGCCTCTACGAGGATCAGCTATCTATGCTAACAGGGGTAAGCATCGAAAGCTGTTTTGTAAAGGAAGTTAGCGGTTTGGTTTTACTGACAGCCATGGTGCTAATCATGTTTAGTTTCCTCTTGAAGTAATGAAGTACATGTTTTCATGTTTTATTCAAATTGATTCCTAAAAATTAACAGAAATGCAACATTAAATGTATTCTTATCATCATATTTAATTAAATAGTGTGAATCAGTATTTTATTTCGCGACTTAATGTCTATAGAAGAGTGTTTTATTAGACAATATTTTAATTCTTACGTTTTCGATCACGACTGTAATGGTCTTTATCATTACTTTTCACGAAACGCTTGCCACTTCGATTTATGCCATAAGTCGAGTAGGATAACTGAACATTTTGGTGCTTACAAATTTCACGATGTTCTAGCTTAATCATTTTACAATAATATCTTTAAAAATGCCCCGCCGCATTATCATAAAGTGGTTATAATTATTTAAAAACGGAGGGTTACTGAGCTACAACACCGCCAAGTCGTTCATCATCATCCTTATGCACAGCATTAAAAAATCCATTAGTAACTCATGCTTCACTACCATATAACCATAAGAAGGATGACAAAATGAGAATTTTTTAGTATAGAAAAAAATACTAATTTAGACAAACAAATAATTAGAAATTTATGAGGGAGAGGATCTAGTTATTAGTGTTTTTACCTAAATACTACACAAATTAAACCTCTACACAATAAAATTATGGCCAAGTCAGCTTCAAGGCAAGGCAAATTCGGCAATTCATCTCCGTTGCAGTTTTCACTGCATGTAATAAACACAATCAAACATCGCAGCTAACTCTACCCAACTGAGAAAAGACTGTCCATCCCCTCCTCAACGTGGTACGACGGTGTCAACCATGTCTCGATGGCCGATCGTACATGGGCTAACGGGGCTATGGCGGTGGTGTCACCAGGGCGTGGTGGATTTCCGACCGGCAATCGGATCTCATAAAATACCACATGAGCCCGACGACGGCACCATGACTCGGCGTGTGTTCCCCGCCACAAAAGGGTTCAACAGCCACAGGATTACATGGACTCCTGGACAGTACCCCGTACTTCCGAATGGCGAATAAGCTCTCAACAACCACCAGGAACCATGCAACTTACTGCTGCCTTGCACACTGCGCTTGGATGTGCAAAGGCTAGAGGTGCGTCCTCGACCAAAAAGCCGAGTGGTGAGGGGACATCACTTGTACCAAATTCCCAAGAAACTCCATGAAATGTCATGGAGCCGGCTTATCCTCCAAAAGGAGTCAGCCGCAGTAAAGTAGTAGTAAGTAGTTACGAAGGTAATATTACTATTAATCTGCAACAAGATCGATACTGATCTTGACTCATTAAAATACCGCGCAAAATTTCCAACAAATAAACATGATTGGCGCGTAGACCCCATCCTGGTAGACACGTGGATCCTATAATACTAAATTCGTTAGTAGCGACTTTATTAAACTTTCCTGTTTTCTAAACACCGATTAAGCTATTTATGATTGCCTTGCTACAAACTCATGTGACGATGTCATTTGCTTTATTAATTTGTTTAATAATTCGCACGATGATTGCACCTATTTCTTTGTGCTGCCGTATCTGAGGTAAAAATTGTCATCGCAAGTCGGTAAAATCTTGAATCCTTTAAATTTCAAGATGCATCGATTATTGGCCTTGATTGATAGGTTCTCACTTGTCCCTTCAGTTTGAAGCCCTCTATCAGCTATTTTTCTGAAAATGACGTTGGAACAAGATTTTCCACTCTTCCGAATTTTCGCGACTTCATTTACCGTCCCACCTTTAGATTTGACACAATACGCACATAGGAAAACAACTTGTGGCAAATGTGGTATCCTCATTCAAGACATCTATTTATATTTATTTTAATTCCGAATATATTTTTTTATTTTCTTTTTTTATTATTTAATTTTTTTAATTTTTTATTTTATTTATTTTTTTATATCCGCTTTTCAAACCTGTTCTCTTATACTCAAATGTATACACATACTTATCCCTGCCATCCTCCCCGCACACAACCTATGTAACCTACTAAAGTAACATTTATAGCATAACCATAAACAAACCCTATGGATTGACATACACGCCTATCCATGATGTCTGTTTTGCTGTTCCGGACGTAGAAAGATCAACAAAAAATTTATTTTAATCATATTGCAGTAATCCTCAAATTTCCCGGTTTACATAACCCCATCCTGTGCGCAATAGATTATATATATATATAGAAAGAGATTAATAAAATCGTAGAAAGAATATAGTATTATTTCCTCGTTTGTACAAGACCGATTTCTGGGCCTACACTAACGATTCGTATCTCAAACATATACACATTTATATTCATATCCTGTAGAAATTTATTTTTTATGCAAACATCTGAGTCCAAACCATATACATATCTATGTATATATAAAATATATAATATAGAAATATAAATAGACATGTCTTGAATGAGGATACCGCATTTACCACAGGTTGTTTTTTTACGGTACGTATTGCGTCAACCCTGAAAATGGGGATAGAAATGAAGTCCCGCAAATTAGGAAGAAAAAGAGAACTTAAAATCGTGTTTCAACGTCATTTTTAGACAAGCAGCTGATGGAGGGCTTCAAAATGAAGGGACAAATGAGAACCCATCAATCAAGGCCAAAAATCGGTGCACCTGGAAATGTAAATTATTCAAGATTTTACCGACCTACGAGTGCTATCAATTGTCCCACACAGGAAAACGGCTGCGAAATTCGAAACAAGAAAGAAAGCACTGCGCAATACAAATCAACATACAAGCGTATTAGTTAAGCCAACTAGCTATTTGTAAATAATGATTGAAAAGCTATAAAAATACATAAAACCTCCTTACGATTTTATATTTACTATTAATTAAATAAAATTTGTCGGCATTATTTAACTTGGAAATTAGGTTACTTGAATCGAATCGGCTTGGATTCTAAGCAAAATCAGTGAAAACAGGTGTGTATTACAAGCACGTCTGTGATCTCTAGGCAGTTTTCGGTATATTTTAATAACATTCGAGGCTACTGGTCGTTTCACCTGAATAGAGAGGACGGGCCATCTGCTTTGGTCAAGGATAAAAAATTCTGCAACTCTTCGTATCGGCACCAACATGAGCGCAGTAATAAGAAGCCTCATAGGCCAACAATCCTGCTTTTAACCTCCGCAAACGTGAAGGTGTCCCTACTTTTGTTCCGCAATTTTTAACTGGTCATTTGTACAACTGGAAAAGCAAAACCAGTATAGCTAAACCTGGAGGCAACTTGATTGATAGCATCTGGAATTCTCGGCTCCGTAAGCAAATGCGTTATACTTTGCGACACTTTGTTACGTTCTTAGTGGTTAAAGGCGGGATTGAAAATTTTGGAGTTAGTGCCACATGAACTTTTTGGAGTTTCTTTTGGATACGTTAATTTGGACACGGTTGATGATAAATGCAGTTTATACCAGCTGATGTGGGCAATATACCTATCTTTACTGCGCCGATGCAACAGCCAGTTTGCCTAACCAGACTAATATTAATTTGGCACCGGATTGAAGAAGGTTAAGTTTCTTTAACAATGCTCCTATTTATACACTTGTCTCAGAATTCTGTCAGACCAGATTCTTAGTCAATTAGCCATAGTGATGGCATCCTTTACAGACTCGGTATATATATATATATATATATATATATATATATATATATATATATATATATATATATATATATTATAGAGTGATTAGCGTTGAAGTCCGCAGAGGCGAAGACTTTATATGATGATAGCTAACTACTGCAGGTTTAACATTCGTCTAGGAAATTGTACGTCCTATTATCCACATTCCTCACCCAAATATATAGTGGTTAAAGGGCGTAATACCGGCTCGTACTGTTGAGTCGCCAGTGAGCACGAAAAGAATGTGCACGAGATTATACTTTCCGTTCATACTGTCTTTGGTTTATCCTTCTGTCCAAATTAAACTAATTTGTTACTGCGTGCGCAACACTTAATACAAATAGTATCTAACTGGAAAATTTGTTGTGTTGTTTTTCGTTATTATTTTCGCCATGCCTAAGAATCTGTCTGAGGATTCATTAAAAAAGCAGTTGGTCAATGTTCTTGAAGACAAACACCAGTTGGAACGTGCTAGCAAGGAGCTCTTTGACAAGGTTCTTCTACAAAAAACAGCAGCAGCCACAAAAGTCAACGATTTTCAGGTAAGCATCCATTCTTCTTCAAACAATTGTTTACATGTATTTCTTAATATTCTGCATTTCGCTTAGTCAGAGCTGAAACTAAGTAATACTTGCTTGAATTTCAATTAATTTTTAGCTTAGCTATAGCTAAGCTAGAAAAGGCACACGTTTTTGCCGGCACATATTTTCCTTAAGCTGAATGTCTTTAAAAGTAGATTTTGGAGAACGTAATTTTAAGTTATCATTGTAAGTCGTGAAAGTATAATTAACAAATCTCGAAACTCTACAGCGATAATGCATCAAGTTGCGAATTATTGGCAGAAATAGGTAGATATGATAGTGGTATGTCGCTGGAAAATTCATTGGGATTGATGGTAGCCTACTTTCAAAAAATGAATAGCATTTAAGTCAAATAACGCTAGAAATTAAAGCACGTGTATGCCTTAGATCTCAGCAATTTTCTGTTTTCGCATGAAATTGATTTTCCATCTCTCTAAAAAAAACGGACAACTTTTTATATATGTTTTTACGTGATTTATTGCCATACACAGCACTAGAATTTACTTGTTTTAAGGGAATTTTTTGGTGAAAAGTTTTCTCGTGGATGGTTGCATTTATTCTTAAATCCTATTGAGTTCGCTTCAATTATATGTAAATTCTTCCATTATAATTCTCTAATCAATGTCCACTTGACATTATTTAATGACATCTTGAGTAAAATTTTGTCATTTAAATGGTGACTCCTCAAATAAAATAGTACTTCGTGTTTCAATAAGCCATTCCAAAATTGAGTTAAATTTAATTATCTCTGCAATTTTGCTTGCGACAACGTATTGGTCAATATTTACGTTGCTTTTTCTTTTCTCTAGTGTTTTATTGCTGTATAGTCAGCTAATAGTTATAATTTAATTTTATGTAATCGGTTTTTATATTTACGGGCGAGTAATTTTTAAAAAAATTACAGCTATTTTGCTTCTTGTATGAGAAAGATTAGGTATTAAGTTTTCCTTTTTCAAAATGGGTTTTATTTTTTGCTTCTATTTAAAAATTTTTTATATCGGCATCATGTTTAATATCTTTTGAATTTTCTAGTGTACTTGCATTGGCTAATGTAACGAAAATGATCACTTTATTCTAACACATTACTCGAAGAATTTCGTATCCTTATTAGAGGTTTATTATGGACGAAATCCTAATCACTTTCTTTCGATTTCGTCCAAAATATCGATTTACAACCATGCTATTACTGTCTAAACGTCGATTTGCTATGTTAAGTTTACAAGATTATTCGTATTTGTCTGTTTGTACCAACATCTGGATGCATTACTCATTATCTAACTGTCAACTTGGAGTGACTTAACATTCTTGTGCCTTAGCTCTTTATGTGGTAGTCTCATATCCTAATTCATGGCACATTCGTAACGTCATTGAACATCTAGCTATCGTGGCCTAACTTTTAGCCAAAATTAAATAATTGATTGCGGTCATTCAGTTTTCTATTTTTATACTCGTTATGTAGACGTTTTTCCAAAAGATGAAATCTCCAGATTGTTTTACATGCCTAAGATAGACCTTTCGGTCTACAATACATTTGACGCCCGCCTTTGTGATCAAGGGTACATACATGCATTAATGTAGACGTGGCAAATCAGAATGTGATCTTTAAACAAAAATGGAATTTCTAAATTAGACTACTTGCGAGTTAGCATAAGTAGCTCGATGTTCACTTGGTGAATGATATCGAGGAACCTACCCTACATCTAAAGACTGAGCTGCCAGGCTTGGTGGCTCGGCCTCTGATGCTAGCATAACAATCTAGTCTGTGACGATAAAATTGATGTAGCAGTATTGAGTCCGGCAATTTTATGGGTTTTGTCTTAGATACCTTTGGTACTAATAACGTGAGATCGCTTTTGTCGTATTCGTTACCTTGATTTTCGGACTTCCCGTTAGCCGCTGATTTGTTGCCTGTTTCACATATTTTATTAGCTTATTACTGCAATGGCCATGCGCTAGTTTATGCAAGCTCGTTAACAAGGATTTCTTAACTTTGGCCTGAAATAAAAAATGAAACGTGGATAATTATGTTTTTCACCTTTTTGGTTTGTGTGCTCTATATTATAGCGTTCTCTGCAAGAGATGACAGATGAATGCAAAAGACTTCAGAGCGACAAAGATTTAATACAAGAGTCCTACCATACAATGGCCAATGACTTGCAAGCAAAAACGTCAGAAATTGAACATCTTACACTTCGAATAGAGGCAAGTTAGCCATTTAAATTTTTTATTTTATTACGCATATTTGTGTATACTAGTTTAAATAGTGTCTCCACACATACATACCCGCAAAAGCACTGAGAATTACGTGGTACTGTCAACGTGTAACCAGGATGTTTTCCTTATTAGTCAGAAGAGTGCTATAGTAATCGCGGTAGACCCATACTTGTCAGACGGCTTTTTGTTGCGCAATGTCTGCTTAACTAAATCAAATGTGTGAACTTGAGATAAAACTCTGATTCCAGTTTTCTTTGGCAGTCGTACTACTTAGAAAAACTACCATGATCGTCATCAGAGTAAGAAAGGAAAAGTGGCTATCGGAGATAAAACCACAATATATAAATATAAGATTTAGAAAATCATATTCCAACGGCTGTGTTCCTGAGTTGTGCGAATAATTAGTTTTCAAAATGTCTTTTTATATTGCATGTTGTCGCGGCGTTTCAGATTTTGATTACTCTTTTTATGTGTTCATGTCAATTTTTTGAAACTGTTTTTTTGTTGATTTTGTTGCTGCGATGTGAAATCTGGCGCGTTTGATGATATTCGAATTGCTTTACTCTGCTTTCATGCATGTGGTCTTTCGTTGCTCTATATAAAATTTGATTTTCGTTCGTTATTTCGCTTTTAGAACTGTGTTTTTGCTAATGTTGCATTAGGTAAATTGTGTACAGATGGAATTTGATGTGATAGCTTAATTTAATTGTAACTCATACTTATTTTAGATATGCTAAATGTTAAATTTTATTGATTAAATTTCCGAACGTTTAACACGAGTTCTTGTTATTTGATGTAGAGTCATTCTGATACGGCTAAAACTTGTTGTCATAAAAGAAGTATTTTTGTATTATGTGGATTTGCCAAATTTATTATTGATTCCGTGTGATCTGCTGCGTGAGCTGGGCGACGTCCTGTGTTAATTTTATACCATTTGTAAAGTATTTCATCTGTAAAAAGATCTTCTAATGAATCCATACTTCCTTGAACTTGTTTTTAGCGTCGTTGTTCATGACTCACGCAGACAAGTTATTAACTAGATTAATAATTTGTGAATGCTGCTCTTCCAATCAACATATTTTCACAATGTGTCGCTGTTTTCAATCCCACGTAAAATTATTTATATGGCCTTGGATAAGTTTAAATATTCTAGAAATCAGACACCGAATTCATGCCACCTTGTTTTATAACGTTACTCGTAGATATATTAGTCGCAATCTGAAATAAGGTTTGGAAGTCTATCTTGCATTTTTCTGGAAAAGAAAGCTTGAGAATATAACGTAGCTTTCATTTTTGGTAATAACTGATGTGTGTTCCAACTGATTCAAAAAATGGGTCAAACAAGATTAACAGTCATCTAAACATGAAATAAATACTCCAATGAACAATTGTCTAAGTTTAGTTGTGACCAGGAGGATAAACCAAATACAGCATTTACGGAAGGTATAATCTCATTCACATTCGTTTCGTGCTTACTGGCGACTCATCAGAATGAGATTATACCTTCCGTTCATGCTGTCTTTGGTTTATCCTTCTGTTCACAACTGAACAAATTTGTAACTAGGTTCGCAACACCTAATACATACTTGCATATATATTAGTTCTCCGCAACAAACAGTATTTAACTGTTAAATATTTAATTCAATGATGTCATGCTTACCGCGAAATGTGATAACTGATATCGATCAAGGCCAGAGTGTATGGATTTACTGGAGTAACAGGTGTTCAGAAATTGTTGTAATTCTCAATTTCGGTGAACTATAGCATAAATTGATATCCATCATGTTGGTACCATGTACCGACTCGGAAACCATAGTGTTAGTACCATGTACCTTTTCGGTACTATAATGTTGGTATCGGTTACTAACACAATAGCCATAGTGTTAGTATTCTTTACAGACTCGGTATATATATATATATATATATATATATATATATATATATATATATATATATATATATATATATATTATAAATTGAGTGTGTTAAGTCGCATTGTCAAGACTTTATATAGTGTTAGCTTCACTAATGCAGTTTATACATTCGTCTAGGAGATTGTAGCGTCCTATTTTCCCACATTCCTCACCCAAATATAAAGTGGTTGAATGGCGTTATACAGGCTCCTACAGAAGAGTCGCCAGTAAGCAAGAAACGAATGTGAATGAGATTATACTTTCCGTACATGCTGTCTTTGGTTTATCCTTCTGGTCACAACTGAACTAATTTGTTTCTAGGTTCGCAACACTTAATACATACTTGCATATATATATATATATATATATATATATATATATATATATATATATATATATATATTAATTCTCCGCAACAAACAGTTTTAATTGTCTTAGTTGCAGCATTAGTCTGTATCCATGACAGTATGTCTGTATATAAAATATTGGACGCTTTTCTCGATGTATCGCAATCTCAAATCGTAAGTATTACAAATTTTTATTTATGCTACCGACCATATCTAAAGATGTTGATGACATAGTTTCTAGCGTGCATACCAAAATGTTTCGTATTTGCCAGAAGTTGTGTTTTATTCCTGTGCGTATTGTGTCAATCCTACAGAGATGAGACTGGAAATTCGGGTTCGAAAATTAGGTCAAAGAACAATGGAAAATCTTGATCCAACGTCATTTTCAGACGATCAGCTAATTGAAGGCTTAAAGAAGAAGGGACAAGTGAGAACCCATCAATTGAGGCAAAAAATTACATCACCTGAAAATGATGAAAATTCAAGATTTTACCGACCTATGAGTGCTATCAATTGTCCCGCACAAGAAAAATGCGGTCAAATCCACAACTCATCCATTAGACCGATTTCGTCCTTGTTGCAACTCTTCAAGTACTTTATGGAATTTGCCGCGAACATGGCTAGAGCCTGGGCACATCTGATTCAGAGTCTGTGACTAACCACCGAACCATCCTTTCTAGTTACCTTTTGCATTTTATACATATGCTGTATGCTTTTGACTATAATCTCCTAGAAACAGATAATGTAGAATTGTGCTTAATTTGACTTCCCACTGAATTTTTAATTGTTATTCATATTTGAACTTTTTACTAAAGGTATATATTGTGTGTCATTTTATTTAATTACTTCCTTTCCACTTAGGTGATACTGAAAGACGTAGAATAAAAGCGAGTAGCGCATAATCTATTTGGTGATGTTCTTATATGTGAACGTTTGTTTGACATGCCAAAATTTCTATTGTATTTTTTACAAAGCATTTCGTGAATATATATATATATATATATATATATATATATGAGGCTACACAAGCCGACAATGTTTCATATATAATTCAGTCTCCAATTACTATCATTAAAGGGGCTACTTGAATTCTCTTGGTGAACCATTCAAAATTTTATGCATTTTCGGTTGCATTTGGCGTACTTAGGTTCCATGGGATCAGAAACGCATGTAGTTTGACACTTTTACTTAATAAAGTTAAAGACTCTGCGAAAATAATTTTTTAAATCCTTATTTTGGTGCAGTGGTATGTCTCTCTCCATATTTTATACACTTCATATTCTACCTTTCCAGACATATTTTTAAAAGTTTTTAAATAAACCCATCGGTGCATATAGCGATTTGCATTATCGTTGTGCTGACTTTTGTGGGCAGATCACAGTGAGATACGTTGTTATTTCTTCGATGCAAACTCATATGCGTTGGAGCTTATTTTGATGACTAATGAGGATTTAAAATTGGTTACGTCGTCGCGGTAATTTTGATTTTTATGAAAATATTCAATTAAGAGCGAGCACTTCCTGACTGAATCAATTCTTTGTATGTTTCAAACGGTTCTATTAAACTGTTTAGCATGTTGCTTTCTTAGTTCATAAGATGAATTTGGTCGTAATTTGAAAATCAGTCTCTCATCCTTGACACACTTTCAACAGTAGGAAATTTCACGAAATTCAAGTTTATATAATTGTGTTAATGATATTGATTTTCGTGTGTACCTATAAACTTATGCACTATATGGGCACATTTATTATGTGGGTCTAGTGCTATATGCTGATATTTGTCTAAATGAGAGGTACTTTTATAATCGTATACAAATCGAGATTAGCTGTTACTTTTTGATATGGCAAGGAACCATATTGTGATCCTAGTAATCTTTAATGCTAAAAAAGTTTAAGCATTGGTTAGGAAATTTATAGTTTATCGTTAACCAAATGGATTTATGCACACTTTACTATTCCTTAACTTGTAAAGCATCATATCTATATCAGAAGTATCTTTTTTGTTCAAATTATATATTTTTTAATTCTCATTTTCAATACGGGAGGTAGTATGCCATTTGTCCCATGGATTTTTCTATCGACCACTAAACATGCCTTCTCTAATGTGGATTGTAAGCATAAGATGAATGTTTGATAGGTTTTTGTATATTGTTGTCATCATCAAATCCTCATAACCAACAATACGTCAGCATTGAAGATGACCGATACTTGACTGCTGTCAGACATGAAAGTACATGTTTGCAAAGTATAATGAAGATAAAAAATGTAGTAGATTTAGCCTAATTGCAGAGACCATACTCAACACACGAAATCTAGGTCAACTTTAATTACATAAAACTCACGCTAAGCCATGTATGCTATAATGCAAGGTGGTATCAGAGCTACAGCTACCATGTGGTGTGTATTTTGCCACTTCATAACGCAGGAAACCTAGCCTTATTTTTTCATATTATTTGCTCTGATTTTTTTACTATCGACATCGAATAACATTAGCTAAAATACAAAATTAAACAATCATTTGTTTAGCAGGTGGTGTTAAAATTAATTAAAGCAAGTTAGCGAGATTGCTATAAACGCAAACCCATTTGTAGTTAATTAATAGCACAACAACAAAACTACTGACTGACTGTCGGTAGTTTTTTAAACGTAACAAATTTTCCTTTGCTATCGATTACAGAGAAAGCCGTTGATATCGATCTGAAACATTATTTATTAATATACATGTGTAAGATCTCGATCGACTTATGTAGACAGTTTGATCAGACGGTTAATAACTAGAATAAAAGCACTTTGTCGTTTAAGCGCCTGTGTATAACCAAGTGCTAAATAAGCGTATGTAAACATGCAACGAATCGTTGAAACCTCGCACGCGTGTTCTCCAGATCATTTCTAAATACATTAATAGAAATAATATGATAACAGGATAGGAAAACTGCAGTCTTATTTCTGCAAGTAGAGAAGGCATGTTAGGGCATTGAATCTAAACTAGAGGCGATGTAATTCCACTACTTCACACCGTCCGTGTTTTTATTTTTCTATTTGATCTATCTTCCAATATATATATATATATATATATATATATATATATAGTGGCAGTATATGAACTTATTTTTTATGGTTAATCCCTACTTCAGGTGGGATCTATTTGGAATCCCATAATACATAAAGTACTAATTATCCACTCCCTATGGGTCATTATACAACAGACATCATGCCACTTGGGGAAGTTATATTGATTTGAAGTCTAATGGAAGGATTTAGATTATACGTATTTTATTAATAATTAAAAACGGCATCAGGTAGCAAAGAGATTCCAATTTAGTTTTACATAAAGGAAAGGGTAACTAGAAAACGTAAGTTGGTATATGTCCTCAAATTAGATGTAGTGAGAGCCATGCGTGGCCTTGTGGATAGCTCCGACTCTGAAGCAGACATGTCTCGGTTTGAGCCATGTCCGCGGCAAATATTGGACAGTATGTGAAGAGCTTCCGAAAAGGACGGAACAGGTCTAGCGGATGCATTGCCTTTGTTACTTTAAGCATTGCTTAATTTATACTGACTAAATCCTGTCATGGAACTTCGTTTATGTATATATATGCCTGAAAGCTCAATATTAGATACATGAGATAAAAATGAGAAAAAACGGTTCATTTACCTGTTAAAATTTATTTTCATCTTTGTTCTTGTGGAGGGTACTATGAATACTCGTAGAGCTGTAAAACGCCAAATTAAGCACTGCCTTAAAGTCGACGTTGAATACCTGTGGACTTGAATAGAAGATGAGATGGTATAAACGTTCGCATCGGTTAAGAGCCGATGTTGGTTCTAACTTATTAACGCAACAGATACTATAAAGTTAAAAGTTCGTAAAATATGATAGTAATTGTAATCTTATTGATAGAATGTGTCGCTTTGATAGTTTAGCTGAACACTTCATTAAACTATTTTTGTTGGCACCTGCATCAATCCCGTTGCCCGAAAGTATGGCTGTATCATACCGTGGAACGCTAATTTCGAACAAAGATATTCTGGCATATTTTAAAAATTGCAAAGCTGCAGGCTTCGATGATCTGTTTCTGACCTTATTTTAGAATAGTGATGACATAATTTGTAAAGTGTTGATTTAACTTTATTGTATTATATTGCGTAAGAAGACCGCGTTGGTTGCTTGGAGCGAGTGGACCATCATTCCTACCCTAAAAAAAGAAAATTGCAATTCGTGTATTAGCCATTGTGTTATAAGTTTAACTCGGGTCGTAAGGAGGTTATTTGCTTAGATTTTCTTACTCCGTCTCATTGTTTCGCGTGCATCATATGCTATATAAGGAAAAACCAGTTTCCGCCCAGGTCGAGGCTGTAAGAACAATAATTTTATCATAAGGCAAAGGTTTAAAGCTGCTGTCGCAATGCCTTAAAGCTGATTTTCGAGATCACCTAAGCTGCCCTAATTTCTGTGTTGCTTAGGCATGTGTCTCAGTCGGAACTTGATTATCCTTATAAATCGCTCTCTTTTAACATTTTTTGTTTTGATTATTTTCGTTGTTACTTTGTTTGAAGCTTATTTTGTATTCAATTTTCATTCTTTTTTCTTTTTCTCTCTTTTACTCTTGAGTATGTTGCGTTGAAGCCTCGGTTATTGAAGGCTGTTGTACTACTATCTGTAATGATGATAATGATGCTTTAACGAACAGTTTTTTTGAGAATGAACACCCATTTTCTATTTTCGATTTAATTTTCTTTTTTACTCTGGTGAATATCGAAATTATTAAATGTGTGTTCTTTCAAACACATGGCGTAAATAACTTGCAATAACAACGTCATCCAGTTTATGTTAGCTCATATGCTATTTGGCATTTACGCGTGATTTATTCCACTTTGAGATGGAGCTTAGCTTTATGCTTGAGTGTCTCAATTTTGGTTTACGAGTTTCGTGTTGTAGATTGTCTCCATATTATTCGCCATTCCTTTTTAAATCAACCAGAACAACCTGATTTGCTTAAGGTATGTTAAATTGCCATAGTACATGTCTCATAAAATTCGTCCGTATTAATCTGCGTATTTGGCATATTTTTATTAGCACAGTTTAGTCTGCATTCGACTAGTCCCCATTTGATTCAAGGTATTAATTTTGTCGGTAAAACCTTAACTGTTAAATTAATTAAATCAAGGTTTAGATTTTGATATAAACATCTAAAGATACTATAGTAAAATTTAGATGGCTTCGTAACATTGTTCTACTAATAGTATACTTCTTTAATAAAATATTAAATGTTCCTTACAAGCTAGAATTGTAGAACAAATAGAAATTTCCCAATTAGGACTTAGGCTGACTGTTGTGTATTGAAAGATCTTTTTTCACTTTCAAGTAAGATTTATGTCACGATCAACATATTTGTATTTCTTTTACTACTTGTTTATTAATTTATTAACCATATTAACCTTTGCTTGATGTTCTACTGAGCTTTAACGTTTGACGTATCCAATTCTAAAACATAATTGTTCAATGTCGTAAACGAATCTGTGAATAAGTCATTCATGGTTTGGAACTATAAATTATCTTGCCGAAGCTCAATTGCGACACTTCAAATTACGTAAGCAATTATTTAAATGGTTTTTAATGTCTTAGTAGACTTAACGGGCATCTACAACAAATTTTTCATATTGGTACACGGAATCCTGATTCGTATTCAGGCTTTAAAATATTTTCAGGTTTTCCTTGCAATTTTAATATGTCGTGTAGTAGTTATAGTTATGAGTTCTACTATATTCTGCTAATTTCATGTTGAGAAAAGATAAGAGGTCTTCGAAGGCGTAAATTCATTAGGTCTAATTTTTATCTGAAAAGAAAGCAAGTCATTATCGATCGTTTGCCAATTTAATATAAAAGTTTCGTTTTTATTTTCGAAACGGCGCCATTTTAATGGGTCGTAAGCTTAAGCGATCGAGATACCTATCAACTTTATTTAACTCAAAATGAAGTAATATGAACGATAGGTCTAGTAAACTATTTTATGTCATACATACTCCTAGTGTTGCTAAATATCCTAGTGTTTTGGTACAGCTAGAAAGAGTTGACTTGCTATATCAGTTTATAGTTGTTCAGATGCCTAGCTTTCTGAGTGAATTGCTGGTGATTTAAATTTTATCGGTTTCATTTAGAGCGCCCATTGTTTAATTGTTAGCCTATATAGCTTTTGCTATTTTCTGCATAGTTTATGTGTTTTATGAAGGGAATCACGTAGAAACTATAAAGTAATATTTTTTCTTTGAACAACTGAGTTAATGTAGAATTGTGCTTAATTTTGACTGCCCACGTTATAAACTGTATTTGAACTTTGTACTTTAGATATCTGGGGTATGTACTTTTATTTAATTACTTCCTTGACTATTTGGTAATCGAGAATGGCGTAGAGTAAATGAATGTTGGGTTTAAACTATTTGGTAATGTTCGTATGTGTGAACTTTTGGCTTACATGCCAAAATTTCTATTGTATTTTTTGTAAACCATTATTTCATTATTTTGTGAATAAGTCTATGATATGGCTTCATATGCCGACAATGTTTGAAATATATAATTTCATTCTTCAATTCCTAGCACTAAAGGCACTACTTTTTTCTTGTCTTCTTCATTGAGACTTGGGCAGTCATTCTGACAGGATTTGGTTAATGGTACCTTTGACGGACTGGAGTGATCATGTAGTATTGAAGTTAAACTTTGAGGATGGGTCGGCTGTAT
Organism: Eudiplozoon nipponicum; assembly: GCA_029291075.1. NCBI lineage: Eukaryota > Metazoa > Platyhelminthes > Monogenea > Mazocraeidea > Diplozoidae > Eudiplozoon > Eudiplozoon nipponicum. The sequence continues at coordinate 210,595 of JAQBSW010000349.1, forward strand.
GATGATAGGAAAATTTGTGGTTCTATAGGTGTTCACCATTACACCTCGTCCGCCACGGTTTTCTTCAGTTGCCAGTACTGTTTGTCTCTGAAATTAATGTCTTCCTCGATAACGGAAAGATTTAATGCCCGATTCGAATAGTCATTGTACTGATTAAATAAAAATGACATTGTTGAGTATCATGAGGATTTTATCTTTTCTTTCTTTGTTCTGGGATTGTGGCAAACATTCTGCGTACTACCTGTCTCCACTTGTGTATTTACTCTACCGCTGTTGCGCATTTAGTACTGTGAGAAGGAGAAGAATGAATTGACAAAAAGTTTGGCCAGATCAAAACAAGAAATTGATGCGATGAAACTCACTGTCGGTGAATTGCGCACTGAACTAGACAATGTTGAGGAGAATGCTGCAGTTGCCTCGGAGGAGTTTCGAACGCGTCTTGTTGAAGCTGAAAATAGTCGGGCAGTGCAGCGAAAGTCAGCTAGTCAGATTATTTTCAAAAAATTGTGCAGTAAGCTTAAATATTGTATTATTCTTTGAACTAATGACATTCACCATAGCTTGTATTATTGCACATTTACGTATTATTACGAACATAGGCATACATATATAACACCTAGATACATGAATGCACACTTTCATTCATTTATATATAGATAAATAAAAATAATCACACACTTGTATATATACGCATAAAAATATATATAAATTTATGCAATTGCACATACATGCAGGCATAAATATAGTCGTCATCATCATACACATCCATACAAAAGCCAAAAGTGACTTATGCTTCTCTGCCATAGAACCATAAGAAGCGAAAAAAATAATTTAGGTACACAAGTTATTAGTGAGATTTACGGGAGATAGAGAGCGAGAAAGAGAATACCTAGTTACATTGAGTATATTTATCAATATAACTCACAGCAGTGAGGCAAACTAAACCTGTACACAACACCATTATGGCCAAGTCAGCTTTAGGACAAGGCAATATCAGCAATACAGCTTCCTTGCGGGTTTCACTTTATCACGTCCTAAACAAACCAAACCTCACAGCTAACTTTGCCCTACTAAGAAAAGAATTTTACGAAGGTGATTCTAATAGACATCTGCAGCTAGATCACTACGGAGCTCGATTCGATACCATATCATGAATGGTTTCTAACTAGGAACTATGGACTATTTTGATTTTTCGTGTTTAATTTGTATATCCTCATTCAGAGGACGCTATGATTGCATCATTTTGACTACTATGTTGATTTTTATTACTTCATCTGTATGAAGTTTAACTTTTTCGAATTTATATCAAACCAATCTCCAACCTCTGGCTTACCTGTTTACGTTAGTACGGATTTGCTGACAGCGTCATATTCCTATGTAATGATTTTACAGTGTCTTTATGTGCTTTACTTGCCGTCCTTTGCTGTTCTTGTCTGTTTAAAGGTTAATCATTTTCCAGATTATTATGGTTATTTTAATGTGTTGTATTTCCTTACTGTCCTAGGATATTTTTTCTGAGAAACCGCTCTACTGGGGAGTAACAGCTAGGCCAACCTTTATGTCCATCGATTTGCGTAGATTTCCTAATAAGCTTATATCAGGTTTTAAAGGGAATATAGGACATCCATTGATGAGTCATCAGTAAGCGGGAAATGATCATGCTGTCTATCTGTAAAGTTTAATGTTTTGGTAAAGTGGCCTGTAAGGTTTATCTTCAACTAAAATGTTTCTCTAATTTCTGTTTCTTTCTATTTTGCATTTTTCTCAAATTTGCTTTCTTCGATAATCATTTCGCATAGGAAAATGAAACACGCCTTCAACAATATATTTTCTGCGCTATACTCAATTTATCTATTGCGTGTACTTCTCCATCCCCATATCGTTTGAAGAACGTGTGTTTGTCCATTCATTGAGCATTCCTGTAATATATTTTTCAAAACCGAATTTTTTTTTCAGTAGAATATCGGTACTATTTTCTAATTAATAGAAAATGTGTCTTTTATATCGAGAACGGGTAGAGCCTGGGGAAAATGCACCATGACCCGCTATAGAACTTCCCAGGAAACAGTAAATGCATATATGATAGCACTGAATATTAAGTAGAGATTTCTGCTCCGGCACTCAGTGGACCATGCATGTTCAGACGTCCTATGATAATCGGTGAAAATATTAGAAAACCATAAAATTGTTGATAACATATGATGCTGGAACTCGTCGGTTGTCAAGCGTTAACAGTTAGTTTCGAAGCTTTTACAAAAGGCTTAGTATTGGCATTTCTTCAATAATTAAATTTTCCGTTTTATTTTTTTTGTCGTTTTGTTTGCTGAAGTGTTAACTGACAGATTTATTCAACCTTCCCGTTGGAATCGTCGTCGTCAATTTGAGTTAATTAATGTGTATTTATTTATTTATTTTATTTTAATAATCAAGACAATTTCCCACTCAAATGTACAAACAGGAACTATGGTGTCTGAAACATATTCATCAATCGAATTTTTCGTTGTTAGTCTTATCGATTCAAAATCATCAAGCATAGCCATACAAACGCTAATATTAATTAATGATTCTCTGCCATATAACTATCAGAGAAACAAAAAATACCATATTTTATATAAATAAAAACAGAAATAATAATTTACGCTCAAAATTATTAGTGAGATTTATGAGAGATAGAGAGTACCTAGATACTGTGAACATATTTATCTAGATAACACACGAAGTGAGGCAAGCTAAACCTCTACACCACACCATTATAACCCAGTCAGCATTAAAACAAGGCAAAATCCGGCCTGGTGAACGACTGGCACAAGCTTGTTTGCTCGGGATTGGTGGTATGAACTTCGCAGAGTCAAATAGGACTCAGCCATCATCCCGTTTCTCGTGAAGCCTCGAGTTCGTCCTAACTACGCAATAACACTTAGTTTTAGATTTTTAGTGGCGGATTTGGAGCAAGTGTGCCAGCCGAGAAGGACAAGTTTCGGCTGCTGAAGGAAACTTTGGCAACTAGCATCAGGGCAGATAGTGCTTATCAGCTTTGTTTGGCAGACTATCTAAGAGATAAAATTCCGAATAAAAAGTATCCAAACTAGTCATGGATGACCTAATGTTCTTTTACATTCCACATTTAACCATGAACTATACTGGACTAGTGGCTCACCGATCCTTTCGAGTTTCTATGTAGCATTCGATAGCTACTTCGGTTAATTTACAGAAATTTTAAAAATAAAATACTTTCCTTCGTGAATCGATACTCGTAAAATTCGCCGCCAACTATTCATCTGTTATAATGTAATGAACTTTGTTAGGCAGTTCCAAGATTACACATTATGCAATGTGATCTTCATATACCGGCCATTTAAAATGTCATTTTTGAAGTTTTAGTGTGTGTGTGTAACTTATGAAAGATTAAATGATAGATTCAACGTATAATGATAGAAGGAAACGGGTACAGAATGCTATAAAAGAGGCAGAAATTATTGGATTTGTGTACGTCTAATCGGAAGATACAAAATAAGATGATAAATAATAGATGTCAACAAAAGTCATAACGGAAGTATTTGTTTTTATAATACCATATCAGGAAAGGAGAGTGTAGTGCACCTAGTTACAAATTAGTTAAAATATCACAAGAAGGATAAGCCATATTCAGTATCAACGGAGGGTTTAATCTCATGTGCACATTTGTTTCGTGCCTAATGGTGACTCTCAGTAGGAGCCGGTATTCCGCTCTATACCCACTATATGTTTAAATAAGGAAAATTGGATAAAATTAATACCCGCTCCTACTGATGAGCCGTTAGTAAGCAAGAAACGAATAGGTACATGAGATCATATCTTCCATTCATGCTGACTTTTGTTTATCCTTCTGGCCTTATTTGAGATAATTTGCTGAGAGCTGCGCAACAAATTATATAATTGAATATATTTTAGTTCTCCTCAACGAACAATGTCTAACTTATTGGCTTCTTCTGGAGTTTTTGAACAAAATTTCTGGTCGAACGATTAGCGTGCTCCAACCGGTCATACACACTTATCATGAAAAGCAGTTTTACTGAAGGGATGTAGTTATTCTGCTCATGAAATGTTTCGAATTTATTTATCTTACACAGAATTTCCACGACAGTGGATGGATGAAGGAAAGCATGTCGCAAGATAAAATAAAGTATTTTATGCTGAAGTATACTTTAAATGCTTGATTATAAATAGGTGCTTGCTACTCAATTTCCTACATATTGGTGTCTGTCCTCGCTGTGATTTTAAAAGTACCAGCCATAAATGTTATATGTCTCAGTCAGTTTTGCTGATTGAAGTCATCATATTCTTTGTCATGAGCTGTGTTTTTCGTGAAGACAAACGAAACAATTATGCTCGCTGGCATACGCACTGCTGTTCACCTTGTCTTATCCAATAAGTGGCTCAGTGACGAGGTCTGTCATTTTTTTATGTTTCTGGAACAATGTACGTTTTAGATTTAGATATATGTTTGATACAGTTGTGTTTCTAAGTATTTGTATGTTTTTAGGTATTACACGGTGTAAGTTTTTGAAAATTTTTCAATTCATTTCAGGTGACCAATCAGGTATACATGGCATCACATCGGAGTTGTGGCTGGCAATTGAAGGTTAGTTTCTTTCTATTTGTACATCTCTTGTTTCATGGTTGAGTTCTATTAAGCACGAGAAATTTTGGACAGACTTAATTATCTAATTATAAACTAAACACTTACTTATATCAAGGTTGCGATTTTGATATAGACACTAGTCACTTTGTATACATAAATTTATCAGTATCAACTAAGCACTGTATAGTGTAGAAAAGGCAATTTATCCAGTAGGCTGGTTTCGTCCTTATTCAAAACCCTTCACGTATTGTCCAGAATCTGTTGCGGACAGGGCTTGTATCTGTATAAGTCTGCTTCGAAATCTGTCGCAATTTGTTTGGTTAGAGCAACAGACTCCAAAGCAAACGTGCCTAGATACGAGCCCTGTCCGCGGCAAATCCTGGACAAGACGAAGTCGGTCTACTGGATGAATTGCATCTACTATATGCAATGGTTTATACTGACGAATGTATATTCATAATCTGTCAGGTTTTTGTATCAAGGACACAACCTTGATTAAAGCAATTGTTATCACCGCCCGCACAACCAATTTTCGATTTATAATAAAATGAACAATAACAATATATACTATACTTTTGTTTCTGCACTAAGTTGTCTATGACTTTACATATTCTGTTTATAACGTCAGTAAAACTTACATCAATATCTGTTGTAATTTGAACTAATTTAAATACAGCTCACTGAGAATTAATTATCGACAAAATTAATTAATTCATGAGTTTCTTAGTAAATGACTAGTATATTGTGTTTACGCCTGAGTGGTATGTTTTAAGTAAACATTAATTATATTTTGTGTGCTTTTTTCTATTACTAAGGTGTAAACTCATCGCTTGAAAACCTGAAGAACGCTGTCAAGATGACTTCGGAGCCTTCTGATAATGAAGACGAGTTACCTCAAACCGAATTGCTCGATTTGATGAATGAGCTGCGACGCCTATTCGAAATCTACAGTAAGTAGCTTATTTTGTACAAATACAATGCTTTATAGTTACTATCTAGATGTAATGTGAGATATTCTTAATTAAGGCGTATCAGCAATAAAAGTTTGATTAATAGAAACCGGTTATAAAGACTAATCGGCCTGTATTCACACTAGTAAGAATCTTTCTTGATCTTGTGTGATATGTCGGACTGTGATGACGACCATCTGCTAACTGCAGATGTTACTGTCTTTTGGTTCTTGAGCACCTTAACAAAATTGAAGTGCAAAATTTATGAGTTTGCTACATATATATATATATATATATATATATATATATATATATATATATAGTGTGTGTGTGTGTGTGTGTGTGTGTGCATGTAATTCATCCAGAAATTCAGTACAGTCATTTTTATAAATTTGTAATTTGAATTGCGAAACAAATAGTGCATTTAAATTAGCTAAATTAACAATCGCTTATTATTTAAGTTCGTAAATGATTTGAATATAAACAGGTGAATTGTTTGTTCGTGTTTGTGTGTGTGACTTTGAATTTGAATTAGATTCTCAGATTGTTTCTTCCTTCCTACTTCCTGCGTTTTGCATTCTGTATGTGTTTAATCCATTTATTCCCCCTTGCTATCCAAAATTGACTATATAAATTACGAGATATTAAAGTCAATCTCTCTCGCATACCTGTCCAGCGGTTAGAGCAACAGATCCTGAAGTGGACATGCCTAAGTTCGAGCCCTGTCCGCAGCAAATTCTGGACAGTACGTGATGAGTTTCCAATACGGGCGAAACCGGTCTACTGGATGAATTTCCTTTTCCGCATTTTACTATGCTTGGTTAATACTGATACATGTATGTACATACCGGGTCAGGTGTCTATATCAAGATCGCAACATTGATTAAAAGTGGTAATAATCACCACCCGCGTAAGGAATGCTCGTTTAATTGCATACCTTCTTTGTAAAATTTTTTGCTTAAATACACGAGTTGTTTCGCAATTCAAATTAGAAATATAATTTAGTAACGGCATTGATCAACAACTATCACATTTAATTACTAATTGATAATAAATCATACCATTAAAGGAAGTCGATATTTGGCAAAAATTGACAAGCCGCCAAAACTACTTGACTGCAGTTAAAAAATTTTCTGAACATAAGCAACTATTATAGACACATGAATTCATTATATGCGCATATGCAATGAAGAATGAAAAAGAATGATTGTTGAAACATTTCAAACATGCGAACGTCTACTTCGAGACCAATGATGTTCTTGTTCTCTCTCTTTCTCTTTCATTTTGACATATTTTGAACTATATAATATATATATATATATATATATATATATATATATATATATATATATATATTATATTGTAGCCATAGAAATTCCGGCTTGACGACCGGCGGGCTCAAGCTAGTCGACCCGGGATTGGTAACATGAACCTTGCCGGGCCATAAAGGGACAGCCATCATCCCGTTTCATGTGAAGCCTCGAGTTTGGTCTAACTGCACTGTAACGTTTTGTTAAATGTGTAGTGACGGAATGAGAGCAAGCGTTCCAGACGTGAGGGGCAAGTTTCGGCTGCTGAAGGAAACTCTGGCCACTGGCATCTGGGCAGATAGTGCTCATCAGCTTTGGTTGGCAGACTATCTAGGAGAAGGAAAACTCAGAATAAAAACCATCACTAGGAATGGGCGACCTAGTGTTCTTTTACAGTCCACATATAACCATGACAAGTACAACTTACAATAATTACATACTGCATCGGCCGTCGCGCAGTATAAAAAGGGTCGCCTTATCTGCTGAGCCGTGCAGGGTGGATAAGCGAAAACAGGCTACTGCAGGCAACTCCAACTCTATCTTCGATTCTGCGTCCTTTCCTTCCCCTTCCTCTTCTCAATCTTACAATAACTCTCTTTTAGATACTATAAATATGGTTGGTTTAGATCATAACACTGAGCCCAATACTAGGTTGCCAAATATCGAAAATGGTTC